>KN882876.1:164057-176736 GCA_000934455.1 Apostichopus parvimensis
GGAGGTTTCTTCAACATGTATAGATGTGAACTTATCTTGAGCCTAGTTAGAATAGACAATTAATGTATATTTAAATACCCATTTGTTTCTCACCATATCTAACTTGGAGGTTTCTTCAACACCACTGCTGTTGGTTTCTTCATCATTTCATGAGCAATGTAACATCTTACAGAGAGATTCCTTCCTATTTAAAGAAGAAAACAAACTCAATGATACTGATGACCATTTGATACTAATTTCCATCTTAAAATTACAGAATAAATGAAGCCTTCTATAGTAGTACATTCTGTATGAAATGTAAACAGGATAGAATGTCCTCACATTCAGACCTGCAAGCAGCAGTTAATACAGGCAGCGCTGTAAGTGGTCAATTACATTTCTTAGTTACTCCTAGAAATATTCAACATTATGCATGCATTTGAAAGCAAATGCATGAATGTATCCAATTCTAGTTTTTATATAAATTGATGAATGAAAAAGTTATCTCAATCAGGATGTTGATATGAAAATATGCATATTGTTTATACTTGAAGAGAAAGTAAATGGTAACAAACAATGCTTACTTAATAAAATGCCATACTAGACGATTCCCTCCGAGGCTGTGAAATGCTGATGTAGTCCGAGCAAACAACGCCAACTGGAAATGTTCACTTTTCTTTGTCACCGATGTTTCTACTACCTGTGTGACCCATCTGTGACTCTCCCTGTAATGGGACAGTAAAAAATGTGTCAATGTTACAGGTGACGCAGTCCAAGGAAGCACAAAGGTTAATGTTCTTGCATTATTAATCTTATATTACATTCATTTAGTGCATCTCATACAAGCAAAAGTTTTTATAGAATTTATTCATGGCATGAAGTAGTACATCCAGTTAAATTTTGGCTGTAATTTGTTTTCCTTTTTGTAATGTTTTGGTGGCTTAATTTTACAGCAAGATGCAAACTGTACCAAACCAAATAGGGTCCAGGGATAGGTCTATGCCCGTGGTGAGGGTCCAGAGGATGAAACACAGAGAAGCCTTGGCAAAATTAGGTACTCGATTGGCTGTGAGGTCAGCTTGACCGTCCGAAGAGAGATCGAACAGTGAAAGCCAAGTACTGCCTAAGATAGATTCATGTAAATTTTGTTATTTACAGTGTTGGATAAAGTTGTGGTACTTACAAACTATGCAACAGTTTGCATGTTTTCATGGTTTTACAATGTTTTATTGTTCTTTTGCTTTTCATTTATTCCTGTTTAAAACATAATAAAACTGTTAAATTAAAGATTTTAAAACTTTAAAAAAAACGTTCTTTTACTTACATCAGTGATTTAAAAGAAAAGTGATTACAATCAAGAGTTAAAGAAACAATAATTAACAGATAAAAAATATTTAAAATGTGATTTTAATCAAGATTTAAATGGATCATGTTGCCTTTTGATAGAGCAGGATTTGATGGCACAAGTGCTTAATGCATCAACACCAGAAGACTCTGAAGTCCTCTTTTGAAGAAAATTAATTTCAGGGCAGCTACACTAGTAAACTAGCTATAAAGTCGATGCAAAACTTCACACAGACAAGACATTTATTTAACAAATTTGATCATTTCCAACGTTAAGGAGAGTGTACAATCACCTATAAGTGGGTTACCATTTGTTTCCTGCATAGAGAAAGAGGAGTTTCCTCTGTAGCAAATGTTGTCAATGCATTTAGTTAGGGTATTTATTTATTTATTCATTTATTTATTTAGTGTATCAAAATATTTGGTTTTACAATCGTTTGTGAGTGGTAAAAGCAGGACCTTTATTTTAGATTAAAAAATACTTTCTTAAAATTTATAATGAACATTATTATTTTATTACTGTAATTTAGGAGGATATGGTTATTCACCCCCCCCCCCACCACCCTCCCACTGCACCCTGTATAGAAGGATTAGAGTACATATGTGTAGAGTTTACAGATAAAAGTTTGAATAAAAGGTCTGGGCTTTTATTCACTGTCATCTTTCTCTCAAAATATCATATGACATTTATGAAAATGCATTTGAACTAAAACTAAATAAAGAAGGCAAAACCATTTACCATTGATGGAAGGGTGACGACATATACACAGATCACGCAAAGTATGTAAATCTCTTCCGTAGATAATGTATGAACAGGAACAGATGCAGGATTTCAAAAGGGAGGGGGTGGGGCCCTGGGGTTATTGAAGCTTACTTTGAAGTTGGGGGGGTCTGGTCAAATTGCCCAGAAAGAATGTCAAATGTTAAATGTGAACTGGGACATTCTGAGGCCTACTTAGACTATGAATTAAGTCTACTCACAAGATTCTGCTAATAACTTTTGTGTAAGTTTGACATGGTGTACATGCCTTGACCCTCTCTCTCACCCTCCCCCCTCTGACCCTCCCCACTCCCCTTTGTTCCACATCTGTTTATTTAAAGGATAATCAAATTCCTCTGTCAATAAATGAGTTAAATATTATACTCCCAAATTTGACAAATTCATATCTTTGACATACAAAATGCTAGGAGGTTTTACTAGGCAGTCACCTGCAGCCACCGGAATATCCATTGAAGTGTATCTCTTCATTATGCTAAAGAAATTGCAATGTTTCATTTACAAATTGACGTAAAGTACATAGGCAAACTAATTACTTGCAACAGAAATGTTTGGAGACCTATGTATTTGCAAGGTCTTTGTTTAGTCTTTGAGGGGGGGGGTTTTGGAGGGATGAAGGGAGGGAGGGGGGTTGGTAAGTGTCATCTTTGAGTACGGTAGGTGTCTCATCCATGGATATCAACGTTCCCAAGGAGCTTTGCACATGCCGATAGCAATCCATCAGTGGATCTGTCTCCTGCCTCATATTCCTCCCAATACTTGGCCAGCCTGGACTGCACAGTCTTATGTGCACGTCTATGCAATAGATGTAGTTGACTTTCAGACACGAGGAGGACTCGATTGTCGGCAAGACTGCTGACATCGTACAAGGTCGCCAAGAGCTCAGAGAAAGGTGGATTTGTTCCCGCTGTCTTGCTTAAAGACTTATGCCATTCTGAAAAAAAAGGTGAAAGTGACACAGTTGTTGTAAAACAAATTTTGCTTTGCATGAAGTTATTTTCAAGAGTAAAACCCAGAGCAAGATCATCTCAACAAACCTTCAATATCCATGTGGGTGCGGATTGATCTATCGAACCTGCACCAGGCTTCTGGTCCCCAATGTCCATCTTCGATCCATGTCGTCTCCATATAGGCACAAAATCCTTTCAGTTGGTCAGATCTTGCCTCACCTTTGAGGACACTGAACTGAGGCCGAATCTGTCCTAGAGGCAGCAGGGGCAAGGACATCATCTTCCGGATGTACGTCTGTGTGGAGTATTTAGAGGTGTACGCTGTCCATAAGTCCAACTCCTTCACCTGTGTGATAAAACCAGAGATATGCAAAAATTGCATTGCGCTCTCAATGATGTAATTACCTGCATCCTCTTAGGCATCTCTTATTCTTGAGATATCATGCTTGTTCTCTCTTTCACAGAATTTAAAAAAAACTATTGAATTCAACTAACTATAACATCATGGAAGTTCAATTGAATTTAGCAAAGTGACTTTCACCATTTATCCTGACTACAAAAGCCTTGAAAGACAAAACCATTCAATGTTACAAGTCTGTGGGTGGAGGTGCCCCGTCCGAAACAGAGAACCATCCAACTGTCCTGCTACTGTCAAGTAATGAGCTTTGTGGTGACCTAAGAAGCAGGTTAATGTTGCACCACGTGGAGCAGAGAATGAAGCTCTCAGCAGTAGGTAGATGAAGGTAGATACCATGGTCTGATACAATCCCCCTCTACATACCCCTCTACATACCCCACAACATACCCCTTTACGTACCCCTCTACAAACCCCTCTACATACCCATCTACATACCCCTCTACATACCCCTCTACATACCCCTCTACAAACCCCACAACATACCCCTCTACATACCCCACAACATACCCCTCTACATACCCATCACCATACCCCTCTACCTATCCCTCTGCAAACCTCTCTTAATACCCCTCTTAATACCCCTCTATATACTAAATACCCCTCTACATACCCCACAACATACACCTCTACATACCCCACAACATACCCCTCTACATACCCCTTGACATACCTCTCTACATACCCCACAACATACCCCTCTACATACCCCTCTTCCTCCCCCTCTACATACCCCACAACATACCCCTCTACAAACCCCTCTACATACCCCTCTAGATACCCTCAACATACCCCTCTACATACCCCTCTACAGAGATCAATGAGATAAATATCATAATTTCAGCATATTTTTTTTTAACAGATTCAGACTTCAAAACTCACCTTCCTCCACACTGCCTGGCGCCAGTGAAAAACACACCCTGTAATGGTCACCTCCCTGAACGTTGATCTAACACCTCTCCACATGGCCGATTCAAACTCTAAAACGAAGGAGCGAACTCTTGGATGCGAGGGGAGTACCCTCTTCAGGGCGCGCAATACGGCCTTGTAATCCCGCTTCCTGTCTTGAGACATCAGTGCAAAGGCTAGTGGTACCTGTTGGGCACTGTCTCCGTGCTGGGCAAAGGCATGAACAGAAAACAACTGGCTGAATGGTTTGCGACACATCTTGGAAGTGGCCTTTGCATACCTTTAGGGAAAAAAAGAAAAAAAAATTATTGCCATTTCCAAATGAGGCAAATTATTCCTCCACTCTTTTATTAAATTGTTGACCTGTCATTGCCAATACTTACCAGCACTTTGCTTTGGCCAAGAGTTTAAGCTGAGCCCTGGAAGCAAATAACAAGTGGCGCCCCTTTGCATCGACCTTTATGTCCCCGACGAGGAAGTCCCTTGGGACATGTTCCACCTGCGAAGAAGGGAATAAACATAGATTTAGAAAATTCATCAGAAATTAATATTCATTTTTTGGCTTACACATTGGGTATTTACGCACATTTTGTCGTACTGACCAGTAGTTCAAAGTCCACGTCTTCCAGCTCTTGTGGGCGGACCTTTCGACGATATGCCCTAGTTGCATGAACCAGCTGCTCCATCTTGGGTAGTCCTGGACAAGTAAGAGGATCCACTTCTGGAAGATTGGTTCGGAGGACCTCCCTGACAACTACGCTGGCTTTCTCCTTGGGGTTTTCAATTGCATTGTCCTGAAAGAATAAGACATAAAGGCATCATGAAACTTGAAAGAATCCATCTGCGCTGTGTTTTTCAAATTTGATGTGGGGGTTGTGTCAGAGCCTAGTATCTACCTTCATCTGACGACTGATGCGAGCTACAACCTCTGCTCCACTCGGTGCATCGTGAACGTGGTCCTTGGGTCCACGGCGAAACTTGTGGCCCGTCTGTTTAACGTTAGCGGGACAGTAGGGTGTATCTCTGTTACGGACTGGGCATCTCCACAGCACAGAACCATCTGCAAAGATACAAACAAATATACGATAACGAGTTTCTTTAAAAGAATAATCCAGAGGACAACTTCTGGTTGACTCATAATTGAAGGACTGATTCTTAGCGTACAGGGACATGAAGCAAGCATGTCAACTTCAAACGTTGTTATCTCAAATTTGTTACATAAGAATTGAATGCAAATTTCACCAAGATGCTTTAGAATAAGTTCCTCCTTCATCTGTCAAGTGAAAATTTTCCAATCAACTGTCCCATTCCAATAAACAAAGAAAGAGTAAATTAATAAAGATAGAGAAATAAATACTTCAAAGCTGAAAATCTCTTTAGTCTGGTGTAACAGGTGTGATGTCAAAGTTGAACATTGACAGTATGTTTTTTTTTTTTTAGGGGGGGGGGGTTTAAAGCCACTTAACTGTTTTGACTTGAATGGGGGTTCAAGTTTGCTTTAGGGAATGTGAAGCTATCTATACCCCACTGACTGTAGTGTATATATTAATAACACATCCGCTTAATGAAACTTTTGCAATATCATAGAATTAATTTACCTGCATAGCCAATCTTAAAAATGTAAGCAAATCCATTGCTGTCGAAGAGCTTTGTCTTGCCTCTTATTGATCCTGCCTCAACAAAACTATAGGTCACAGGTTCATCCTCTATGTCTTTGGGGTTTGGTGAAGGCTCTGGTTGGTCCTGTAATGAGGGTAACAAAATATGTTGGCTGACTAATGAAGTAACCTATGTACATAAATACACAAGTATATATACATACATATAGAGTAATATACACACATATGTATGGATGAATTGTTGTGGATAGATCCACACAAATATTCCCAGATGAATGGATATGTTGATGGCACTTATCAAGATCCACGTCGATG
This sequence comes from Apostichopus parvimensis, assembly GCA_000934455.1. Classification (NCBI taxonomy): domain Eukaryota; kingdom Metazoa; phylum Echinodermata; class Holothuroidea; order Aspidochirotida; family Stichopodidae; genus Apostichopus; species Apostichopus parvimensis. The sequence continues at coordinate 170,367 of KN882876.1, forward strand.
TCCACATTTCTTGCAGTTGCAAAGAAAATTCACTTCTTTGCAAAGGATCAGGGTTTTGTTTTTATCAAAGTTAGGTATAAGAATTTACATACTGATCAACATGAAATATTTTCTCAAAGTATAAGATTTTGAAATAATTAGTTATGTATGAGTATGCATGCATGAAAGTTTTTTTAAACGAGTTCTAATGACTAATATGAAACCAGCAAATAAATGCTCTAATCTGGAACAGTACAAGCATCCTGAACTTATTAAATAACTACCTTTTAATTCACAAAACTTATTAATGGTTTTATATGCTATAAAGTTAACACCTTTTATAAATTTAAATGTAGCTTTATATGGTTTTAATACATGTTTCACCTGCGAATAAGGGAATAAACATAGATTTAGAGACGTCCATCATAAATTTGTCTAATATTCATATTTTTGCTTACATATTGGGTATATACCGCACATTGTATTGTACTGACCAGTAGTTCAAAGTCCACGTCTTCCAGCTCTTGTGGGCGGACCTTTCGACGATATGCCCTCGTTGCATGAACCAGCTGCTCCATCTTGGGTAGTCCTGGACAAGTAAGAGGATCCACTTCTGGAAGATTGGTTCGGAGGACCTCCCTGACAACTACGCTGGCTTTCTCCTTGGGGTTTTCAATTGCATTGTCCTGAAAGAATAAGACATAAGGCGTAATGAAACTTGAAAGAATCCATCTGCGCTGTGTTTTTCAAAGTTTGATGTGTGGGTTGTGTCAGAGCCTAGTATCTACCTTCATCTGACGACTGATGCGAGCTACAACTTCTGCTCCACTCGGTGCATCGTGAACGTGGTCCTTGGGTCCACGGCGAAACTCGTGGCCCGTCTGTTTAACGTTAGCGGGACAGTAGGGCGTATCTCTGTTACGAACTGGGCATCTCCAAAGCACAGAACCATCTGCAAAGATACAAACAAATATACGATAACGAGTTTCTTTAAAAGAATAATCCAGAGGACAACTTCTGGTTGACTCATAACAGAAGGACACATTCTTAGCGTACAGGGACGTGAAGCAAACATGTCAACTTCAAACGTTGTGACCTCAAATTTGGTACATAAGAATTGAATGCAAAACTTTTGCAACATCATAGATAGAATTAATTTACCTGCATAGCCAAGCTTAAAAATGTAGGCAAATCCATTGCTGTCAAAGAGCTTTGTCTTGCCTCTTATTGATCCTGCCTCAACAAACCTATAGGTCACAGGTTCATCCTCTATGTCTTTGGGGTTTGGTGAAGGCTCTGCTTGGTCCTGTAATGGACGTAACAAAATATGTTGGCTGACTATTGAAGTAACCTATGTACATAAATACACAAGTATATATACATACATATATAGTAATATACACACATATGTATGGATTACTGGTTGTGGATAGATCCACACAAATATTCCCAGATGAATGGATATATTGATGGCACTTATCAAGCTCCATGTGGATGTCCACATTTCTTGCAGTTGCAAAGAAAATTCGCTTCTTTGCAAAGGATCAGGGGGTTTTTATAATCAAAATTAGGTACAAGAATTAACATACTAATCAACAATAAATATTTTCTCAAAGTATAAGATTTGAAATAATTAGTAATGTATCAGCATGCATGCTTGAATTTTTTAATTTTTTTAAATAGTTCTAATGATTCATATCAATAGCATATACTGCTCTAATCAGGAACAGTGCAATCATCCTGAACTTATTAAATAACTACCTTTTAATTCACAAAAATTATTAATGGTTTTATATGCTATACAGTATACACCTTTTATGAATTTAAAAGTAGCCATATATGGTTTTGATGGATCAAGATATTTATGCTGCATTTTCAAAACTGATGTGCGGGTTTTTGTCAGAACATATTACCTACCTTTACCCGCCTTCTTATGCAAGCTTCAACATTCACTCCACCTGATGCGTCATGGACGTGGTTCTTGGGTCCACGACGAAACTCATGGCCAATTTGTTTGACTGTAGCAGGACAGTAGGGTATGTCTTTACTTCGAACAGGGCATCGCCACAACACGGAACCATCTGCAAAGTGCAAACATAAACAAAAATACTATCATAAGTATATAAGTTTATAACAAACTTGCACATATCTGTTTCAAACACATTCTTTTAACAAAACTTCTGAAAAGCATACCCAGTGGTAAACTACTTACCCGCATTGCCACTCTTAAAAATGTAGTCAAATCCATTGCTGTCGAAGAGCTTTCTTTTCCTCCTACTTGACTCTCCTTCAACAATACTGTAGGTCACGGGAGCGTCCTCCATTTCAATGTTGGAGGTGAATGGAGGCTCTGGTTGGTCCTGTTTGTGGGGGAATATGAATGTAAGTACAAATGTTGGTGACTTATTGTAGTGAAGTGATACATGCATGTGGACATTATTGATTATGGATACTTACATCCATGTTAATGTTTCCAGCTGAGTGCTCATGTTGCTGGGAGTTATCCAAGTGCATGTCAGTCTCCACATCGACTTCAGCAACCATCACAATTGCAGAATCATTAGCGTCAGGCAGAATATGTTGCTCTCCTTCTTTGCAGGAATCATCTCTCAATGAGAAGAAACTCTGGGACTCTCCTTCTGGTTGCAGGTATGTTGCACCATCCATTACTGTAATTTTAGATCAATTTCAATGGTACTTAAGTTGATAATTTCATAAAGGCAATGCCCAAATGAATTCAACGAATAGCATTTAAACATGTTAACTATTATGCCATTCAAGATAAGCAAATTGGCAACTAGTATAATTTATCAAAGTCTATGATAATTCTAAAAATAATTTGTAACAGTGTGGTTTCTTGGGTGTGTGCTTTGGTGTTATTTTGTTAATGAGTTAGAAATGGTATAAATCTGAAAAAAAAATTCTGCTTCTTTGCAAAGGATCATTAATTATCTCAAAATTAGGTATAAATATTAACATACTGATAGACATAGAATATTTCATCAAAGTATAATATCATTAATATGAAACTCTCTTTTGTAGAAGAGATTCGTGATGTAACTGTTTTAGGCGGTCATGATAGGCAGCATGTTGTGGGTATTTGTAAAGAATTCGTAAAATAGCTTATGAAAATTCTGCCAGAATGAGAGATCTTGTAAAAGATGTGGATCAAAATGTTCAACCCTAAAAAAACTTGCCTCTGCTTAAGTGAGGCCTAACATACACTAAAACAGATGAAATAATTCTGTAAGTTTCTCAAGCAGATTAATAAAGTAAAGGTTGTTGTTCTTGTATAATCAGCCGATCACAGTCAGTGAGCTTCTGTGATAGATTCTTTAGCTTTGTGGTTTATAGTTCCATCCTTCAACTGTGTAATTGCATCAAAGTTTGATCATTGATTCATACATGGAAAGGTCTGGAGACCTAGGGGTTAGTTAGCACGAGAAAGTCCCTGTATTCAAGCATACAGGTGTTGAACGTATGCTTCATAATTCCTGTAAATGTGTGCAATATTTCATGAAATAACTTCAAGTTCAGAATACAACTGATGTTTCCTTCTTTGACTGAGTTTGATGGTATAAATTTGAGCTGTTTGTGTGACATCTACTACGAGCCTATATGGATTTAAAGGCAAACTTAGTTGACTAAGCAATCTGAAATTTAAACATGTGCTGCAACTGGGCTACAGTCTCTATTAGTAAAATTGCAGCTAGCCGAATGTTTCTCATTTCAGGTTATATCACAACGCAGGAAGTTAAGGAACACGCGAAATTACTGATACATACTGCCATACATGATACAACGCATATCTAGCCTAGTACTGTAGGGTATATGGATGTGAATCATATTAGTATTACCTACTGTATGCATTCTTGGTAGATGCCAAGGCCTTATCATGGCTAGCCTATTGTTACTATACCTATGATGCTGGGTAGATAGAAAGTCAATATAGTTATCCTAAGAATAGCTATGCCTATGTAATCCTAAGATAGTATAAGAAATACTAAGTAGCATGGGCACTTCGTATTCCAGACACCTAAGCCTTAAATCACCCCAAAACTATATCTATTGGTATAAATCACCTGAAAATATACTTGATATGGTGGGAGAAGTGTGTTATATAACGATACACGGCCAAACTTTCTTTCCTGCAAACTGTTTTCACGTTGTAAAAAAGAAGATTCTTCGTGATTGTGGAACTGGTATTTCTTTGCTAGAGTATTGCCAATTTCGGACACACAGTCCCACAGTGTGGCGCTAGTGATAAAATTGGTGGCGCAGTTGCTCTTTCAGTAATTATAACAGACTTCATAGTTTGGCTCTTCCTGTAGGTTGTCATGGTGAAATCGTGCATTTCTTTGGGGTGTCCGAAATTGGCAGTGTTCCGAAATTAGCAATACTGACTATACATGTTGATTGTCATGGTGAAATCGTGCATTTCTTAGGGGTGTCCGAAATTGGCAGTGTTCCGAAATTAGCAATACTGACTATATATATTGTATTCTATATATGTAATCTGTACACTAAGGAATGTCATCTGTCTGTGACAGATGAGAAGATGAGAGTAATAGATCAGTAGAGCATACACTACCACGGTGTGCAGTCGTGTATTCCCTGAGTTTTCTCTACAGTTCTGTAAGTAAGGCACAGGCCTAGGCCTAAGCTATCGTAGGCCCACACTACCACATACCATTACCAATACTTTGTTTATGCTTTCGGCCTAACCTAGCGAGGGGACGTCAGTTTCCGCCATAGTTACTTGCCCACATTACCTCCTGACGTAAATACGTTAACGGAGGATTGTAAGCTTTACCTATTGTCTTCAAAACTGTCACTAATATTTCTTGCAATTTTCTAGGTAATCAATTGGCAATGACACCAATCGTCTGGTCTTTTATCAGTACAGTCACTTTCTAAGGTTTTTTTTTTGGCAATACATTGTCTGCATACCCTAGGCTCTCTGACAAACCTATTCCACGAAATCCAGCTATATAAGGGAAACTTTGAAGAAATGTTGTAATTATTTTTAAAATTATTGTTAATACTAATAACTATAAATTTGTTATACAACATAAATATTATTTTTTAATTACAAATTATGATATTTGTTTTAACAAGTTATTACAAATAATTAATGTTATAGTAAATAATAATTTGTTTCTTACAGATGAATAACGTAGTACATTGTGTCAGCATCGCTCACAACCTTCGATCATTCGTTCATTTGAATGATGTAAATGTCTTTTCATAATGAATTTAAATTTTGGTGATCACAAGAGAATTCAAAAGCGAATATAGGAGAGAACTTGTCTCATGTACTCTTTTGGCATGTACAGTAGCATTTAATTAATGACGTACACGTCATCCGACGGATGCATGATCCATGGGGCAGGGAAGGGGGGGGGGACAGGATGCCCAAAATTTACGATAATTAATAACATATTTTGCCAAGAATTGTAATATAATAATTTGAAATATTAAATAAAGGTTCTACCTTTACCACACGCAGCAAAAGAAATATTGCAGAAAAGAGATATTTCACCCTAGCAAACAGTTGTAGGCCTATTGGCTTTAGTTAGGACTCGAAGAACTAGAAGGGGAAAACGTGAGGATTCCTTCATATTCATCTTCAATTTTTATTGTTATTCCTATAAATAACATATTCCAAACCTAACGAAACTGTAACGTTAGAAAGAGGTGCTAATTTTCGGTAGAGGGGACATAGCCTTCCCGTTTTCCTACGGCGGAAAGAAACTGTGGCGGAAACAACTTTCGTCCATGTGCATTTGCATCTTCTTCGGCGTAATCTAGTTCATGGAGCCAGGAGGTACTGTTTCAAAGCAAAATGATCCAAATCAATGTAGTCATTTTGTCAATTTTTGATAAACAAGTTGATAGTTCTGATTTAGAATACGGAAATGTAGCGCCTGCGGCCGGAAGTTCCGAATCATTTTGTATGGTAAAATTCAAGTCTGGCGCTACCTGAGTGACGCAAACATTAGTTTTGTTCAGTATGGTACGCCGAGTGGGCAAAACATCGTCGCTGTTGCAGGAGATCTCAAGCTACAGAAATTTCTGTCCCAACCTAGTCACACACAAAAAGAAACAATACCGTCATGAATTTCCAGGACCATCTCGATATCAAAATCTGTCGTGATATCAAACAAAAAGTCAGTCTCAAAAGATAAAAGTAATATGACACTCAATCAATCGCAGTATAATACTCAATCTGAGCTTCAAAACAATTGCAGCATTAAAAACATTTGAAGTATTAAAAACAATCCCTGTATCTGTAAATGAGACACAACCCCAACTATGTTTATTTTCAAGACAGATATCATTGTGATGCACAGCTACCCTAAACAGCTAAGAATAATTGTGCTCCATGTGG
>KN882877.1:4965-15536 GCA_000934455.1 Apostichopus parvimensis
GCCTGTGTAGGAGAATGTGTAAAAGTAAGTTGGCCTGACGTTTCGATCATAGCAGGATCTTCTTCAAAGGCTAAATGACAAGTAACAGTAACAGAGGGACAAAAACACGTAACATCTTAATAATAATCAGTAGTTATTTTTACGACGCTTAAGCGACCACAAATGTGGGAGAAACCTGTGAGGGCTTTATGGATTACAACTTACACGTCGGGTGGCTTCCAATTCAACATTTTAACTCAAATTTGGAATCTTTTCAATTATAGAAAGTCATTTCAGATGCATTGGAAAACCGTAGATTACTCTTGGGTGAAAACCCACCTCGCTATGACCCGGCTTGGTATCGAACCCGGAACCTCCCGATTGCTAAGCCTCATTGCTTGAAATGCCACCGCCTTTATCCACTTGGCCACAGCACCAGTACATTAAACAGTACCTTAAACCAAGTATCTGTTGTGAACATATAACTTGTGCCAATATTTCATACATGTACTGATATGCTGATGTGCTCAGAAAACAGGGGCGAGTTGTATATATCATGCTACTTCACCATCCCCCCATGCCCCATCGGGAGTCCAAACGGGGCGAACTCGGGGTGCCATTTCGGGAGCCCCCGTTTTTCGTGGCTAACTTGGGAGCCGTTTCGGAAACCCCCGGTTTTCGGGGCTCTTTTCGGGAGCTTTTTTTTTTAAAGCGGGCACCCGTTTTTAACACGAGGTCGTCATCGATGTTTCTTATCGTTAATAGCAAGGAATTTAATTAACTAATTAATTACACATATACATGTCGCCCTATGTGAATTTAACTCTTTCCACAACACGTAGGGGCGACATTGGCGATTTAATTTAAATACGTCACACTGGACCATTTTGTCTGTTTTTTTCGGGGCCGTTTTTCGGGAGCTTTGCTTTTGATCTGTTTGGGAGTCTTATTGAATCCCACAACCTTTTTTTTCATTTTTGGATATTCCAAGACAGTATATTAGTTCCACATTACACGGTACACAAACTGCAGAAGGGAATGTACACACGTACACGCTGGGAACCTAGCGCTCCCGTTTTTAAAAGAAGTAATAGTACCAAACCAGCAATAGTTGAAAGACCTGCCAATGCACTAATTAATAACTAAATTAATTTATAATTAATATAAAGTTACTTAACGGTCAAGCGGCACTAAACAAAAGCGCTTATCGGGAGTGTTAGATGTACCCAGAAGATACCATGCATCGGAGCCAAGGTCCTTCAAGATGAAAGAGATTGAAGCAAAACGAGTTGCAACGCGAGAAGATGATATGATGTTATATAGTTATGTTGGGATATACAAGTATACATGTATAAATAATATTTTTAAGCAACGACAATAGATTTCAGTAAGTTTGAAATCTGAAAGAATAGGATTTGCAGAACGCGTGATTAAAGTAAAAATTCCCCTCCTTTTGACTATATATACTTGCGTGAAATGACGGATTCGTGTCGACGAAGATTGAAATGACGGTTAAATCCTTTATTGCATATTCTACAACGAAATTTCATCTTAAGAGTGCGTACTTCTTTGTGTCATTCGATGAGAGCTATAAAACAAATTATACTTATACACGTATACTTTTATATTTTGTAAATACCTATAGGACTATATATACTTTAACAAGTATACTTTTATAAATATAAAAATACCTATATATTACTCTTACAAGGCTTCCGCAACGGCTCCCGAGTTGGCCCCGAAAAACGGGTCTCCCGAAATGGCGCCCCGAGTTTGCCCCGTTTGGACTCCCGAGAGGAGGGGGAGGGAGTGAGGTAGCACGATATATACTCTGGGGCGCAACCAAACGTTTTTTTCATGGGACGATGAGGGAGGAGAGGGAGAAGGGAGGTGGGTTGAGGCTTAGATGTTACGTTGTCCGAGGAGAGCTCTTAGGGGATGGGTGACCACCTTGAGAAAATTTGATAAAATGACAAATGTACTAAAATTTTCGACTTTTTAAGTTGTACTGCACATACATGTTATATAATTATGTACTGTGAGCTATCATATTCATTTTTAAATATTTAACAGGAGGGGAAAGGTGAAACCCCCTGCTCCAAAAATAACATACCTTTTCTTGAAAATATGTACCAGTCCCTGGCCCGGCTGAGAGGGCCTGGTAAAAAAAATGAGATAAACAACACTGTATTCTCAATTTCACAATATTAATATACTTACAAAAATCTCAGTACTGTAGAAATCGTATAACAGCAAACAAAATCAATGCAATTTTATTGTCCGATATATGTAAATAATAATAATCATAATAATAAGGCATTTAAACATTAATCAGGCCAGGTTTAATACACCCATGAAAAGCATCACAAATTTATGACGATTCTATAAGTAATCACATTAATAAATATAATTATTCCCAGGACCGACATGACCCTTCACCCCCATGGATGTCCATCCTCCCTCTAGACTGAACAGGTTTTTTTTCTCCTGTATATTCATTTTGCACTAAAAATTAATGCTGTTGGAAGTACGTGTCTTAAACACGAGAATGTATATCGCAATACTCATTCATAGCTTCAGTTTCGTGTTAATTATTGGAATCCTTCGTGTGTGGCCTTTTTTTTCATCTTTTTTTTTGTATGTGTTAAGTTATTTCTGATTTTTGCCATCTTCGTGTTAACGAACACGAGAACGTTAAAAGTCATAAAAATGCCACCGACCAACCTGATTGGATAGTTTCCGTTATTAATTTACAGAACCATATATAGAGACAGTTACATCAAATGGCACGTTTTGCTTCAACCAAAACGGAAATTAACACTCCCTTCTATTTGTTAAAAGTTGACATTATTGCTTCGTAACAATGGTCACAGAATAAATACAAAGATGAAAGAGAACAAACCGAGCGGTCAATACAGGTCACGTGATAAAGAAACTACGACCACCATTTTGGGGGTGTATAGTTTTAAAACAAGATTCATTGTGGTACATTTGACGTTTCGCCTGTTAATATGTCGTAAATACGGTTATAAAGAGCGAAGTGTTGCATTCATTTGGGTATACTTAATGACATATTTGTATCTCGTTTATGTAATATAATAGTAAATATAGAACAGGTACGGGGTGGGGTAGGTGGTGGGGTGGGAAAGGAGGGGTTGGGGTTTTCAACTGTATTCCTTAGTTATTCTTATACATATTAATAGGAAAAAACAGAGCACGGTGAGTACACATAAGGATTTCCCCAGGCAGAACATTTATGTTGATATGTCTTAGACATGCAATACAAATTTTAAAATATATATTTATATATCTTATCCGTCTTCTTATTGCCTAGAGGCAAATAAGTTCTCCACAGAACGTCTCCATTCGTCTCGGTCGGCAGCTGCGTTTCTGGCCTCATTCCAGGATCGCCAACCAGCCCTCTCTCTCTCTCTTTGTCCACTGTCCTGCGCCATGTTGTTTTTTGGTCGCCCTCTCTTTCTCCTGCCCTCTGGTGCCCAAGTCATGCTGATGTTGCTGTCGTTGTTTGGGTTTTGGCGCAATATATGCCCAATGAATTTCCATCTTCTTTTCTTAATTTCGATGCTTAGTGGTCCCATTTTTTCTCTCTTTAGAAGTTCCTTTGTGCTGACCCGTTCTTGCCATCTTATCCCTAGCACTCTCTTGAGGCATTTGTTATGAAATATATCGCTTTTCTTTTCATCCCCCTTATCCATTTTACAAGTCTCGCATCCATATAGTATAGGACAGGTATTACCAGTGTTTTGTATAGCCTTATTTCTGTTCTTCTACAGATGATTGTGGAGACCCAAATCTTTTGTAAACGTGTTAGTGCACCCCTGGCTTTCTAAGTCTGTTGGCAATGTCTCCCATTCCGCCACCATCTTTTATCATTGTCGCACCCAAGTTTACAAATCTGTCCACCTCTTGTTACTCTTCCTGTCCAATATAAATACGTTTCTGTTTCCTAGTGATTATACGCATCACTTTGTATATATTTATATACAGAAAAACATAATAAATAAAACTACCTTTTGTACTTTTTCTACATCTAATCCGATTTTCGAGAGTTTTAAGTTTTAAAATAAAGCTGAATTTTTACGCTATATTGAAAATGACCTCGGTTTTTTTTTCTGTGCAGGGCTTAATGTTATAATGTTAATCAAATTGTTAATAAATTCTAAAGACTCAACCAAAATATGTTCCTTAAATTTCATATGTAGAGTACTGTGAGGGACAACCAACACCATTTATCCTTGACAAATGTTAAATGCAAATTATATGTAAAAGTAATATTTTTTCAGAAGCCATAACAGTCTTTATGTTTCCAATTAAGTCTAAGGTGTTGCATCTGAGGGAATTTGACTTGTATCTGTGTGCTAGACTTATTAGTCCAGCCACTTTCATTTACGAGTTTCAAATGTTTAAAGAGATTGTCTAAATATATAAAAGAAACATGGACAGCATCATAGCAGTGTTTTCTTCAACATAATCAATATCAAAATTAATTCTTGTGTCTAAATTCCTCCTTATTTTAATGCTGAATAAATCAGGTTTTATTAATTAATTAATTAATTTACTATTTATTTATTTATTATTGAAAAAGGATATGATCAAGTCTGAAGATAAACGAGGAAGCCAAAACTAATAAACTTTCTTGTCAATTTCAACATGAACGGTTGTAAAACTAAAAGAAAAATTGTGGATACCCGCCAGATACTGAAATCGAAAGTAACATTTTATTAATAACAGACAGTGATAATTTCTCCTGATATACTGATATTTTTCCTTACACTGTGACACAATTGGCGTTCCGTAATTTGAATAAAATAAAGTCGAAAAATTTAAGAATTTGAAATGTGATTCATTTACTTGAATCAAAGAGTGTATATAGGGCAACGAAAAGTTTAAGCTCTAATCTAATGTGTTCCTTTTGCTAATTTTATCTCCATTTCGCCAAAAAAAAAAGGGCTTGCACGATCCCGACACACCTTGGGAGTGGTCATATATGCCCCGATTGAATGTCAAATCTCCACCGACTGGACGTCTTCTCCTAACTGAGGAAGGAGGTAGGGAGACCACCCCCCCCCCCCCCCCCCCGCTCCTAATCACACCTCTCTACACGCCACTGTGAAAACTCTAGCTTTTGCTCTTGTTGGATTTTACGAGAGATTTACACCACCTTTGAAAGTATGGGTAGGAAACTGGTTTAGGTTTTATTAACTGCAATCTGAATTTCTGTGTTAATCGATAGATTTAAATTTGATAAAAATGGAGACCAAAATTATCGCAAAACGAAAAGAATATGTATAACTTTGTGTCTTTCAGTGAACATTTTGGTCCTTCCTTCTAACCTAACTTGCCTTAAATGAACAAACTAGTAATCCAAGAATAAAACAAAAGAGAAATTAGAACACAGTAATTAAGCGGTTTGGAGTTGCTCTCTATAAAGCTACCAATATACAAAAATCGTTTCATTTACCATCGACGCCGATCGTTCATTTATAATATTTATAGGAAGTTTGCCGAAAGCTCTACTAAGGTTAATTCTAGGGATTTAGTAAACACGGTGTAAAGTTCTACTTTTCTTGTCAAAGTTACTGTTTTAAGTTGTCCATGAAACGCTATTAAATAGTGTCAAAGTCACGTCCCAATTTAACGCTCTCTAGTGAAGAGACACATCATCTAAAAAAAAAGAGATAAATATAGTCGATTTTGGTTTTTATTACAAACTTTCGTACCAAATCTCAAAAATAGTTTCCCTTAGATGATGCCACGTGGTTATTAGAAATTTATACTGCTTGTTACTTGTCAAGAACCAAACATATATCATTTTCTCAGATTGAAATATAATCATTTCTTGTTGAAATTTCATGCATTTATTGCCGAGATGCTGCTTTTTGTATATTCTGAAAAGTACAACTAAAAGTAGATCTCATTAGCCATTCCAATGATTTTGATATTTTCCCAGTCATTGTTGAAAGTACATTTAAAGGTATTGCAGACTCGCCCCAAACCGTGTGCGGCCATCTGAAAAAGTTAACTTTCCGTTGCTTGCAAGTGACGTTTTGTTCGTGTCGCTACAAAATGCAGACAGTACAGTAATGAAACGTGATACCTTGTTATCTTTAGCTGCCCCTGAGATGTCCATCGCTGTATTGTTTGTACACTGTACTGTGGGTATTGATCGCAGCTGTATGTACTGACTGTACACTAGTGTCTAATTACCGATGGTAGCAGGCTGTGTGTGTATTTTCTGGGATCGATGGTGGTGTCTAACACTTCTGTTACACCTCATTCGAAACTAGGTCAGATTACCGGCATTAGACGTTTCTTTTTGCGCGAGTCTTCACACCCTTTAAGGCCTACTCTATTACGTAACTATTACGTAACTACTCTTAAGAAACAAAAGCAAGTTAGACCAGGCGGCATTACAGGTGGTCACCGAGGGCCCAGAGCTATATAAGGGGCCCATTAGCCCTATTAATTTCCTATAATTCCCTATAAATTCCCTATAATTTCCTATAAATTCCCTATAAATCCGTTTCATTGAACGATTGTGTATAGGCTTTGTTTTTAAATAGTGTAGACCTGGTCCCTGTCAGTTATATTTGGTATTCAGAAGTAGGCTACATTGCCACAATTTTGTTATTGAAACGGGGGCGTCTTCGAACTCCTACTGCAGAGTCGGCCTTAGGACGGGGCGAATGGGACCAGGCCCCGGGCCAATATTTTTAGAAGCCCCACGTTTTGCGACATAAAAAAATGTTAACTAAGTAACAGATATACGGTGTCGCTACCTGAATAGATTATGCTGAAAGGGCCTCACACAAACGTCTGGCCTGGGCCCCACACAAGCTAGCTAAATCCTACCATGTTTACTAACTATTCTTATGGTAAGGGAGACACAATGACCGTGTTTGGCCTGGACCAAATCATCGTCAGGCTTCCCCTGTGGTAGATATAAAGAGAGCGAGTTGGAGAGAGAGACAGTTTTTACTACATTTGAATTAAAATTAGATTCTTTTCTAATGCTAAGATAATCTCCCGTCTGTCCTGATAATCCAAATAGAAACCATGCACTGAATGGGGGTGTACTCTTTGACGGTGGCAGGACAATGGCTCGAGACATTTGAGAATGAGTGACCATTTATTGTGTTTTCTAGCATATACGGTGGCAATACGAACGACATTTATGTGACTCCCCTGTGTCATGTCTAAACTCCTAGTCAAATGATGATGATGATGATGATGATGATGATGATGATGATGATGATCATCATCATCATCATCATCATCAACATAATCAACTAGTATCACGTGGTTGACTATTCTTTTCTTTTGTTTGATAGAGAATTTTTATGCGCATAAAGACTCGCACATGCGCACAACAAAACATTATATGGTAAATTTAAATTAAACACCCTTTGCACACCGAGAACACAGTACCTACTATAAATCTTGAAGTTTTGTATCAGTAAAAACTACGGATATGTGAAATTCCGACAAATCTAGTTGTTGGAATTACATATATCCTCAGTTCTTAATGTAATCCTAATAGCACATGCTACCAATTCATCAGATTTATCAGCACGATCCAGTTTTTACTGTGGCACAATACTATGGTTACAATAGTTACTGTAATCTCTGTGTGAATCGGTTGAATTAAAGCCCCAGTATGCGTTTCCCATTTGATTCACGAACAAATCGATCCCTTATCCTACACTTATTTTATTTTGGTAATATTGTGTACTTGTTTGTACTAATTATGGGATAATTCGCAGAGAACAAGCGAAATAAATACTTCAAACAACAACAAAGTTGTCCCGTGTTTATCATCAAATGGTCAGTTATAAATATGAACTTTATCGGACAAAGGGGCGAGCAAAAACATTGGCCGTAATACTGAACAAAGAAAATACAATGTACGTTACAGTGTGAACACTATATAGCTGGACTAAGAACTCTAATGCACTTGTTAAATGAGTTTTGCGAACAGCTTGCTCTTCTACGGAAACTTTATCTAAAAGATAAAGGGAGATGTCCAGACATAACGTAAAGCCACCGATAATTGCACTAGGCATAACGTATAGTATAGTCTAGCATACAGCCTAATACACCTGCCCGCACATGCGTTTCCATTAATGTTTTGGATAAACAAAGGTGATGTTATTGTCAAAATGCTTTCTTATGCCCTCGAACTCTGCTAATGGGTAAAAATTCTTGCAGAAAGTTATACGGTAATGGTGATATGATTATTTACGACACAGTTGATTAGAGAGATTGTCGAGAGTGAATGGGGCTTTAAAACGGGGGTGAATTAGATTGATAATTCTTCAATATACTTCACCCCGATTGTTTCATAATAATAGCAAAAGGGCGGAGATGTAGGTTAGGGGGTTCAAAGGAGGGGGGATGGAAGGAGAAGGAGAAGGAGAAGGAGATACCTCATCTTGATGATTGTTCCCTGATATAATACGCTACATTTGATAAGCCTCATCCCTTAAATCCCGTATAGGGCACAGAATTTGCAATTCTCTCTCATTTACCCGACTATCATTTTTCTCGTTTCATTTACCTGTTTTAATTAGATTTAGGTTCAATTACAGTCTGCGATAATAAGTTTCCCTTGATTAACTTAACTGGAGAAATAAATATAATCTTCCGATAGACTTTGTCTTACATGCCACTAATCGAGATTTAACAAGTTGTTTTACAATCAACTAAATTGTTTATCTTTTTCTTCCTTTTTTTTTTCTTCTATTTTTTTCTGTTTGAAGTTTTGCATAATTGTATATCTCTATTTTTGCCAGAAGGAAAATGAGACTGGGTTGTAGATAAAGTGAAAATCATGCAATCACGTACCCTCACCCACTATCACACATAACACTGTAATTTATGGCATAAATTTTTGTCGGAGCGACGTTTACTTGCTATAAGCACATGTATAAATATCTACTTCTGTTTTTTTTCGTATTTTAAATTCAATACATCTTTTAGATTTTATGTGCACATTAGATGTAAAGACGTGATTCAATTCTACACCGATTCTGAGAGGGAAACTGGGATGACTTCATATAAATATATGAGCATTATAGCGTGATTCTTAGCGGTCAATGAACACATGCATGCTTTCTTAAAGGAGCGTAGAATATCTTCCTGTGTGATAAAGTCGTACAGTGTTGTTTATGCCTCTTTACGCCAAGTTCAAAAGCTGACAGTGTATGTAGCGTGCAATGCTGCTTTAAAGGAACTTGGAATGTGTAATTGCTTATTACGAATATTTACGATCAACATTTTTCATGTTCATGTCTGCCATTGTGATTTTTAATGCATACTTACGTCCAATTTAGAACCAAATTCCTGGTCACTATTTTTCATTTACCCGCATCAGTTTTATTTTTTTCAATTGTATTTTATAACGATGTGAACTCAACTATCGTAACAATTTTGACTGAGGAAGGTAACACTTTCAATTTTGTGCTAAGCGCGCCAGTGTCCATTCTTAACATACACCAATATCAGTGCTTAGGTATACATGTAGAAACAGTGGCGTAGGAAGGTACTTTTGAGTGGGGGGGGGGGCTGAAGACTGATGGCCGGCCTGGAGGAGGGGGCTTTCTTGGGATTTTTTTTGCATTTCCAGGTGGCCTCAGATGCAATTTGGTGCAATATAGCACACTTCAACACCCACTCCATTTTGTAAATAATTTTGCATTTTCACCTGGCCTTAGATGCAATTTGGTGCTCCAAATGAGATTTTTTTCTCATTTGGAAATGAAAAAGGGGTTTTCTGACTTGCGGAGCGGGGGGGGGGGGCGGAATGATACTTCCGCCCCACCATATTTTTCACTGGGGGGCTGGCGCCCCCCTAGCCCCCGGTTCCTACGCCCTTGCGTAGAATTAATGATAAATCTATATATATAGGCCTGTGCGTCACCACCCGATACTCATATCTATAGTACAGTCACTACTGGGTGCCACCTGTAAGACATTATACCATGTTACGAACACAAAGTAGTAATTACTGATGCACGGTTGTGGGATTTGAACAGTATAGTTACTGTACCAGCTATGACTATCGGCTGACGTCACCAAATATAAGTCAAACTTAAATCTTAGCTAATCATATATACTGCTCTCCGTCACTGCGTTCGTATCTCTCTTCCGGTCATGCGTGGAAAAGTTATGAAGTTAAACAATATTGAGTTTTCATATACTAATGAAAAGTTCAATTTGCCGCCATCTTTTTTCATGGTCTGGTGACTATAACAACCCACGGTATTATTTGATGTGATCATTCGGCAAATATGAAGAGAGAGAGAAGAAAACTCAAGTACAAACAAGAAAAGAATAGAAAGACGATTGCTAGTTTTTGCCTAGAGCAATCGAATCTAACTGACTTCGCTGCGTAGACCTATTATATACACTGAGGTAAACATTGGTTAACAAAAACCAAAAAAGGACAAAAAACTAACAAAAAGAACGAAAAGAAGTGGGGAAAATATAGCAAATGACCTTCTCTGACTAATGTTTAAATAAATATCGCAGTTACTTCGAAGAAAACTGTTTTGTCTCACAAATCAATGTTT
>KN882877.1:54861-65059 GCA_000934455.1 Apostichopus parvimensis
GTAGGCGACCGAGAACATTGATCAATCGCGACTCTCAAAACTGGTGAGATTCATTATTGATTAATATTTTCAAAATATGTACCTTTGTAACAAAATTCTGCTAACCTTTTGTTTTTTCCTTCACTCTCTCGTCCTTTTTTTTTATTTTCTCTTTGCTATCTTCTTCTTCTGTATTATTATTTTATCCAATCTGATATTCCTCTAAAGTAGCCCTTTTCTCCCTGTAACCTATACCTTGTAAAGCACACGGCGATTCTGGGGGGATAATAAGTAGCCTAAGGAAATCAAATCCCGTCTGTATAGAATGTAATAAATCAAATTAGGCCTAACTTATGCTGTCTCGAGTCATCAAGTCCTAGGTATGGTCTTCTTACTAGATATTTAGGTAAGGTTATGACCGTACTCAATGTACTTTCAATATGTCATGGTGCTAATATCCCTGACCAAGACTTAATCCAGGGCAAAAATTGTTAGTTATGATTAAATTAAAATCTAGAAAACAGTTAGGAATCTAGAAAACAGATGTTGAATATCATGATAACAATTTTATCCGAGATAAAAGTTATAAAATATATTTATCTTTGTCCTTCCGGGGGTAGGGTGGAGGTGGGGGTGGAGGGGTAGAGAGGTGAGGGGGTAATTTGTTCGTAACTTATACAATGCAACTGAAGAAACAATTAACTATATATTTTAAAAAATCATGTTATTATAACTTGTGAGCAATATATTTATTAATCTCTTCTGTTTCAATATTTATTTCACTGCAATGTTTTACCCCAATTTTTGACAGATGGAAAATAGAGATGTCATGATCAAAACATAAACTATTATAACACCATGAAGCTTAATTTTTAATAACATTAATGTACGGATTTCGTCGTTTTTAAGTTAAACTCGTGTGTTTTGTCCAAACAGTTGAAATAAGTATAAAATACACATTCTCGGATTGTGGCTCACCAGTGTTTAAGCTTATTAGTTGTCTTTGTATTAAAATAAGTGTACCGTTTGATATAATGATAAGTGTGTTTAATCCTTGTTAATGTTTAGAGGAGGGCGGTACAGTCGGATGGGTGTGGGATGGTGTGGAATAACCTGGGTCGAATAACTGAGTTCAGTATCGTCAACTTTTTTTAACATTCAAATTAGGGTATTAATGTTTTTGGAAAAAAAATTAAAGTGCAAAGACTAAATATATATACAAATTAATTTGTGGTCACCCCGGGTCCAGATACAATCCCATCTCGATAACTTTTCAAATGTTCACCCGTGTCATTCTTCAAACCACGTAAGCTGTGACATTTCGTGTCTCCTGGTAAACGTTATAAAATTGCTTTTTTAATATTTTTTTAGGAATAATGATCTCACCTCACCGCCAAATTTCTCACCAATGTTCGAATTCATTTCCATAGTTAGCAGGACGTTCTGCGTCACTATGGTGTGGCATGCAAATGAAATCCTTAAACTTTTTTTTGCCCTCTCTTGCGAAAATTACAGATCTTTAAAGCTAAACAAACATCCCTTCTTGTCATCCGTAACAGGTGTAAATTCCTCACCCCCCTTCCTCCCCCCCCCTCCGTTTTCAGTTGTACCTTTCTCAGTCAACGCTTTATACCGTGTACCATAAACACAAAACAAGAAATGAAAAACATACGCAGTTATCGCTTGGTTTTGTGGTATTAATTATAAATCAATTTGGGCGCGAAATTTGGAGAGACAGAGAAAGATATTTTCACCATCATCATTAAACTGCCATCGATAAAGGTTTAAATTTGTTCTCAAATAACAAGATTAGAAGAAAATCCGAAGTTTAGTTTTATACAGATTAACCGACAGTGGCATGTTTTTTTCCCCCTTTCGACTTTGATTTATTTATTTTTTCTTGGAGAAATTTCAAGCTCCCTCCCCCCTCCTCTCCCCACCCATATCCCTCCTTGTCCCGCCCTTTCTTAAAAAAATCGCAAGAGAAGTTCGTTTCTCGGCGGATAATAATGCACAAAATACGCTATGCCAAGTTAAAAAGAAATTGATGTTATTATGTTCAACGTGGGTGTTTAAAGTGACGTTTATGTGGTGTTAATGTTTGGAAATGTGACAGAAAAACAGATGGTTCGTCGGAATTGGCGTGAAATGTTGATCTTACATACTACGGAATCTTTTAATGTCAGTTTCATTGCAAAGAATACAGTTTATTGGGAATTATTGAACCAAACGAGAGGATGTGTACACATGTGTCGTTTTTAATTTGGGCGAAACAAACCCCTGTTGGCCCCCCCCCCCCACCCCTAGATTCACCCAGTGATTTCAAATTTGCTTCTGGCTTCTGAAACTTGATAAGTTTTCGTTACTTGTTTTGTCAAAGACTCCAATGAAAAGAACGTTTCCGGATAGACTACCTATAATAGCCTATTTATAAATATATATGCGTTATAGTGGCCCTACTGGGCAACCGTAGATTATTTGGGCTGTTGGCAGGGGATAAATAGTTTTTTGGATTTATTCACTATGTACACATTTAAGATAATCATGAATAGTTATACCCCTCGGTGTAAGAACGAAGTCGTAGGGGGGGGGGGTGGTGTAGAATGAGAAATTTATAGGTCTACTCCACAACAATGAAAATTCCTTAAACCTCACTTGCTTTCACATGATGAGACACGCATGCGTGGAGCTTTTGATGTAATAATGTAATAAATATAAAAGATAATCTTTTCACTCTTTGCCTAAACTATTTCACATTCTATCATAAACAAACTTCGTCTCCACAATTAACCATATAATTAGTGAACAGTCGGAATTTGTTGTTGATGCGAAATCGGCAAAATCAATGTATGCTTTGTCAGTTGTCACCATTTATTGTTTAATTACGCAATAAGTAAGCATACACCTTACACAGCACCACATCAGATCACATCCAGTCACATCACATCAAGTCACACCACATACATCATATCATAATTATCACACATCGCATCATACCGCATCACATACATCACACCACTTACATCATGTCGCATAAATTACATCATCTCAGCTACATCACATCACGTCACATCGCGTCACATCACATCACACATCACACATCATTTCACATCATATAACTTCACAGGTATTAAATCATATACCGATACATCAGATCACATACATCGCATTGAAATTATGTATATCGCATTAATGATATCACATTAGTTCATATCACTTCGCGTCACATCACTGTTGCAATAACTAATGTACACATGAAAACAAGTGTGTTGAAAATGTCGCGTTTTACTTCATATTAAAATGAGACGTTATTGGTGTATGTACAAAAACTCGGTGTATCCTTATATGTATCTGATACAAGTATCGACAATTAATCAATATCAACTCAACAAAAGGAAGAAACAAAAAAAACACAAAGAAAATAAAACAATCGTTTTAAGTTTTCTTTACTGTTGTGAAGAGTTATTCATACATGTTTAAAGCAAGTAAAACTATATTGGCATATTGCCAAGAGCTACATTTGTAAGGAACGCGAAAAGGGCAACCATATTTCGTTATCTAAAATAAGTTTGTTGCTGTCTAAACTAAAGTTGTTGCTGCTGTTTTACCATACTGTTGCTCAAACTCACGTTGATGTCTAAAATTCCGTTGTCTAAACTGACGTCGTTGTCTAAACTTACATTAAACTTAGCAAAGAAATAAGTTTGCCCTTTTCGCGTTCCATACATTTGATCAAGACTCTAATCTTACAACCTATCAACGCAAGTTATGACTCACGATGTCATAAATAGTACGACCGAGGTTCATTAAACTCCCTTAGAACCCCCTTTACATAAAATTCTTAGAAATTGTCGGTAAAGAAGTGGTCACAATTTTCACGAGGGATTTCGAAAGCCTCCAAGAATATATTAGGTGCCTTTCAGCGTAAAATTCAATCTGGCAAGTGAAAATTTGCATGGTTTGTTTGTAAACGAGGAGTTAATCTGGATTGACCGGTATTTTAAATTGATTGAAAAAAGAAAGATGAAATGTAAAAGTCAATTTAAATTAAAAGCAACATAATTTAAATCCATTGGACTAGTTTCACCTTTCCTCTGTCTCCAAGTTCCAAGAATACTTTTATTTACGTTTACGAAATCGCTTACTTAAAGATGTGACAAGTTATTATATATTATATTTTATAGTATATTTACACACAAGTTATTATATACTTAAAAGAAATAATACTGAGGTACTTTTTGTGATATTTATCGTGCCATCTGGTGATATATCAAGTTTATGTTGATATTGTCAGTATATGCTGATGCTCAATACCACTGTAATCTGTGAGAAGTTTAAAATCAAAGTGTTAATGACTTAAAGGGGTATTTCGGTGGCAGATAATGTGCCATTCGTATGAAGAAGGGAATATTCGATACTGTTAGCAGAAAATCAATCTCAATATCTTGTCCTTAAAGGCATTGAAGACTCGCCCCAAACCGCGTGCGGCCATCTGAAAAAGTTAACTTTCCGTTGCTTGCAAATGACGTTTTGTTCGTGTCGCTACAAAATGCAGACAGTAATGAAACGTGATACCTTGTTATATTTAGCTGGACCTGAGATGTCCATCGCTGTATCGTTTATACACTGTGCTGTGGGTATTGACCGCAGCTGTATGTACTGACTGTACACTGGTGTCTAATTACCGACGGTAGCAAGCTGTGTGTGTGTATTTTATGGGATCGATGGTGGTGTCTAACACTTCTGTTACACCTCATTCGAAACTAGGTCAGATTACCGGCATGATAAGTTTCTTTTTGCGTGAGTCTTCACACCCTTTAACTCAAGGTTATGGTTTCATTGAGTGAAAGCTAATTTTGACCGGCTAAAACCCTTGATTCTTTCCTGCATGGAGTTGATCACAATCGAGAGGAATTCAATATCAGCGGAATGTTTTGCTTTTCGAAGTCCCGTTGGGGGGTGGGGCAATGGGGGGTGGAAAGAAGTGACCGGAAGTTGTAGCATGTTGTTAGCCTAATATTATCCAAATCGGGGAAATGTAAAACGTAAGGAAGGAACCAATAGAATGTTCCCACCGAGACCCCTCCCCCGCCCCCTTCATTTTATTATTACTGTTATTGACATGGGTGTAAGACCACTCTGAATTCAGCTCCAATTTTTTGGCACCGATTTCGGACCAACTTTTGGTATTCTCCACTGCGTTGGCGTACCCCTGTACCCCTGTACTGAAACCCCTGGACGAGAAAATCCGGTGTTCTTAATTTGAAAAGAATAAGGTATAAGATACACCAAGCGTCAGAATAGCGTCCAACTAGTTTTTACTGGAAGGAATGCGCCAGACTCGGCAACAATTTGTACAGAATAAGTATACTTTCATTTAGATTCTCTAACTTTCTATCAATTTCTATACATTTTAATTAAAAAGAACGAAATTGCCTTAAGGTTGCTAAGAGATAACACGCAATAATCCCCTCAAATAGTAAGCAGGCGAATTTCACAATTTAATCAAATGCAAATGTATAAGATTGATGATTTTGGGGGGGGGGGGGAGGGTTGATATATTTTACCTACATAGGATTAATATGTGTTTACCTATCCTTAGTTTGTAAGCTGATTTCTCTATCTTCACATTAGTCATTTCATCTGGTTATTATTCTTTTTTTCTTCATATCTCTTATTCTTCTTCAAAATCGTATCCAGGTATTTGAGTTGATTAAAAGTTTTCAATTAATTCTCCACGGTGCTATTAAAAGGTATCTTGAGACATTTCTGTAAAAGGAATGATTTATCTACGAGAGCTGTTCTTGGAATGTAACCCTGCCTACCTGCAGGAAAAGATTCGAATTTCCGCGTGATTTATCATGATCTTCGTCAATGTGTAAGACGATTACATGCCAGTTTCATGTACAAATGCCTGCTCGACAGAGATGGGAAGGAGAGAAAAGAAAAGGCCACTTTTATAATTAAAATTTGTAATTAAAAACCAATATGGTCACTTATAAGAGAAATATATCCTTTTTTCTTCTCATTTTATTATTGCTATGGTTTTATTGGCTAGTTGGGACAAATTAATTATAATAGACTGAAATGAACATATCCATAATGCGTAACAATTATAACTCTTATTGTATTATCTTATTTGCGTATACACATCACTCCATCAACGCCCCCCCCCGAAAATAATGGTAGTTCTGTGCGGAAGTTTACCAGCAGTTTGAATGGACTACAAAGGCTTTATACATTTGTTGATGTCCAATGTGTGTGTTTTGCTATAAATTTCAAATATTAGTAAAACAACAGAGTTTACGAGTTTACGCAAACAATTCCAATCAGTGAGCATTGTTAATAAATTTAATTTTCCCCAAAAGAAATTGAAGGAAAGTGACGGAAAGTAAATGATTTCTGTTAAAAGAGAAATAATAATAATATATTCATTTGTAGAGCGCAACAATATGCAAATGCATTTCTATGCGCTTTACAACAATATTACCCCGGTAAACGATAACCTGTCAAACACATGGCAGCAGCTAAACAGCGCCCAGCTGACAGTTTTACCTCATAGGTCCCCATTTGTACACCTGGGTGAAGAGAGGCAATGGAGATAAAGTGCCTTGCTCAAGGAAACAATGTAATGATCTGGCCAGGGCTCGAACCTGTCATCCTTAGATCACAAGTCCATTTGCCTTAACCACTTGACCACACCATTATGACTTGAAGCTTATTGTCACAGTGCACGTCACGTGATTCTGTTTATTTTAACTATTTGCTGAAGTCTATAGTCTTCTTATGTTACAAGCAGTATTTCATACCGGTTACAACATCATGAGTAGAAGTACATGAAAATTAACCTTGTCATGAGTACATACACGGGTGAAAGGCTCTAAAACACGGAGTAAGAATACGTTATTTTGTACTTTGTAATTCCTATACAACTATTCAAAAGGTTTTGTATATGGGTGAATTGTTTCATGGTATTCCGCGGGGGAAATAATCCTCACTGTAAATACCTCCAATTATTGTTTTATTACGTGGCGATTAATTAAAATGATTAAATACAATTATTACGTCATCAAGATAGTTATCTTGTCACTAGTATACTTTTAACAAACGGGTTTTGTCATAATTATAACGATACATAGCAATTTGTCTTCAAATCACCATTGTTCAATGTAAGGTAAAAGTCATATTTTGGTGTAAAACTTCTGGAGAAAGAAAAAATTAGGTCAAGAAACACCCTAAGGCCATATTTAGACATATTTTTCAATCGCGTTTCCTTCGTTGTACTTGGTTGAAATTTCTCATGAAATATTGAAATTGGGTTGGTAGTGGTATATATAGTACTAAGTTAACTTATTCATATCTCATTGGGAGTTGGGAATACCCGGCACACGACGAAAAATTAATTTAATATTTTAGATCAATTCAATATTCAATAGTAAAGCTAATTATTTTTTGTTTTCATTTCGGTAGAATGATAATTTCTTGGAAATGTGAGTAGACGGGGTCAGTCTCCGGCGCTAGCGATAAATATGACCATAATAAAGTTTTTTGAAAAATAGTCTAGTCTATGCATTACAATTGAAAGTAATTGGCAGTGATCTTGAGTCAAGATAGTAATATAATATAGGGCAGGTGACGCAACTTTAAACTCGAAATAAAACTTAAAATATTTCAGCCCCCTAATGTAAACAAAGTAACAACATCAACAACAGAAGACACAATATAACTTGAGGCTGTATTGACAACAAAGGGTTTAGATGAAATCATCGCGTTTTGTTCAAATTGTTCAAATTGCCATCTTTCTTCAAACAAGACATATCTTGTCCACGGAACCACCCCCCCCCCCCCCCCAAAAAAACAAAAAACAATAAATAAAAACAATTAAAAATGCCTAAATAATTTGACACGAAAAGCTACTTTTTGCGATAATTACTTCAAGTTTGAGTCTGAAAATTAAAGCACAATCTTCCTCTAGAAAAGTTGACTTTATGTTCGAAATGATAGCTAGGGCAATCACCTCTTTCGAGAAAACCAATTTTATTTCCGCCCTAAAAAATAGATGCGACATTTTTCACAAGGCATCATCAGTCTAATAATACATATATATCATTAATTTATTCAAACCATTGGCCATTTTTGTCTCAAGAGATATATTGTGACCCTCTGGTTGAGTCTGTTATTCCCATGGTAACAAACAAGAATAGTTCTGTACTAGTTAACCTCATGGCTTCAATTCATATAGTTTATACGTCACATAACGTCACATAACAATGTCCACATTAGAGCCGTGTACACTTTACACTGTACACTGTGCCTTGAACACTGTGTACTAGATATCGAGTCATTGTTATGTATATTATAGTTGACTGGGTGATTTAAAGTCGTGCAAGTATGACACACTCATGACACACTCATGGCACATTCATGGCAAACACATGATACACTCATGACACACTCATGACACACTCATGGTACACTCATGGTACACTCATGACACACTCATTCGATTCTCAATGGGAAATATATACTTTATGTCACTAATGGGATATATTGTTGAAAGCAGTACATGATTGTTGAGGTGACTCGTGTTCAGCCAGATTGTGACGAAATATTTCAGTAACTATCCAGCCCTTAAACCAAACATTTACCTTCACTGACGATGTTTCTAAATTACGAGTATAAAGAGTATAGATTCACTATAAGCTCAGTATTGGTAACCATTTTGTTGTTTCTGTCTAGCACTTCGTATAGACGACTTTATTGATTCATTTCATAGAGGATATATATGGTAAACCCAAGATTACGCTAGCCACGCCCACGTCCACGCCTCCCTGTCGATTATCTCCGCTCACCCCTCCCCATGCCACCCCAAACTCACCTCCCATTTGTAATTTGACTAATTGTAGGCTAAATACACTAATAGGAGTAAAAACTGAGCTATATTAATTATTTCTAATTATTCCAAACCCCATCCCACACCCATTTTGAATTCTTGATGCATCTCTTGATCTACCAGTTAGCCTTACATGAAGAACTGCTTGCAGCAAAGTATCGATTGCTGTACCAAAACCATATCTCGAATATAAAGATATAGCGCTTAAATTATTTGTCATATCAATACTTGGCATTGACAGCTAAATATCCAAAAAAAAAGCCAAAAGAAAACAAAACAGTATCTATATAGACACATTCAGAGATAACTGTCAAACATTGTAGCAACTTACACCACGTGACTATAGAGAACATTTAATACCCAAGCATCAACTACGTATACTGATCGGGGTTGTAATTATACACTATTTTAATGTAAGTTTAACGACATGTATACTACTCATGACGTCATCAAATCAAATAATTTCGATTTGTTATCAGTTACTGTTAGACTCCTGGCACGGGGCGTGATATTTTCTACAAGTCAAGAAAAGTATCGCTTTTTTTGGGGGGGGTAGCAATTACACCAAAACGTGCCTACAGATTTTTTTTTCTTCAAATAATCTTGCAAAATATCAATTATGATATAGACAGAGACCTACCCTCGTTTCGTTCAAATATTGCTAAGATCCGTTAATTAGCGTTTTCAGTCAACGTTGACAAATGTCTCAGCCAAAGGCGCCATCGTGTCAGTATAGTAATATTAAAAAATCAGAAAACCAAAGAACAATAAAAATGAAAATTGATTTACATACATATATATTGTTATAGATAACTTGTAAAGAAATTCTGAGTAAAAAACAACAAACCTAAAAGCTAATTAGATGTATTGTCATTATAGAATCATGACACGCCAAAAAAAAATAATAATAATAATCTCAACCCAGTTAAGAATTGTCTGAACTGCGATCATGATAAAAAAATAATCATCATCATAATTTCATAACATATATTGTGCCTATCCTAACACAACCTTGGCGACGATTTACTTGGAAATCTTCGGTGATATTTCCCGAGGGGATGTATCATTAGAACGCTTCTTGCCATTACAGTTTCCAATCACGTATAACTTAATGCCCTTAACAAATCGATAACCGTCAATTCAAGCCGGGCAAATTACTTCAGAAAATCGATTTTGTTTAATTGAGTCGAAAGAATCTGCTCAACATTAAATGGTTGTCTGTCAGAATGTAAATTCAAAGCGATCGAAAAGCTGGGTTGTAAGAACGAGTTTTAAAGTGAGACTCTCGCTACTAATTATGAAACAATGAAAATGCTTATGATATAG
>KN882877.1:99637-116352 GCA_000934455.1 Apostichopus parvimensis
TCATCGTCATCGTCATCATCATCATCATCATCATCATCATCATCGTCATCATCATCATCTTAATCATAATAATAATCATCATCACAATTATGCTATCATACAACATCCATGTAAATACGATGGTGATTTCATAAGTTATATCGGTCGTCATAGCCTAATGAATTCATACGTACGCTTGAAATTAAATAACATATAAGTTATAACTATATTTATATTTATCAAACTAACAATACTTATTGGTAATTTCAGTTATATTAACTTAATATATAATATTTAAACTCAGTTCGTAACATTGATCCGCGCATTGTGCATAAAATGCTACACACGTTCTCGAAACATCATCATCATTGTATGCCACTGATCAATAATACAGAACACTAAAACGCTTTTTTTGAAAATTATGAATTATTATAAACTGATCATGCGATAGAGCTTGACAGAAAGAGATATAATCGGAGATTTTCTGCTACGCTAGATAGACTCACCACCTCATTCGTTTCTGCTGATGGATCATGGTCACCGCTGACATTTTGCCACTTATATTTGCCACTGGCGCCTGGTCGATAACCGTTTACAATCAACCGTAAATATCTTGCTATTTTAGCAATTAAATACTCATTTGATATTTTAGATGTGCAAAGGGCGTGTAAAACAGATACGTCAACTGACTGCTGGTGGTGGAAATATGTAAGCCATCTAATATTTCTTGGATTGCGAAAGGCGTTAAGATTAATCTAGGAGAGTTAACGGATAGGAAACTAAAACACGGTAAGTTGATTGGTCAAGTCATTGAAAGGAAACCGCTGAAGTGTTCTTCATAAGGCATTTAGACCAGTGGTAATAAAAAAAAAGAGAAAAACGGCAAATAATGGATCGCATTAGTTTTAAAAAAACTCTTTGTCACATATTGTCCATTCTGGCGTGCCACAATATTGGTTTGATAAATCAATCTTCATTTGGTTGCTAAGGGGCATTCGTCATCATGATTTTTAAACTCACCATCAATCACATACGACTGCCATTGTGTACGCTCGGTTAACCAGAACGGTCGTAGTGGGAGACATATACAAAGTTAGATGGGTTTTGACATTGCACCGAGTTGGGGAGCCATACGGAAAAATAAGAAAATGAAACTAATATTATTAACTCCGAAGTGCCCTAATACAAGACCGATGTTTCGGATGGGTTAAGTCAATTTATTGAGACCACCAGAGGTTCTTAACGCCAGTGTCCGATGTACAACTCGTAGCAATAAAGTAGAAGCTGAATGAATAACGTTGACACTTCCCATGGACTTAACCTATAAGATAATCTCATGTAATGCACACTAATTCCAGAGAACGTTTTGGAACGTCGATCCTACAATCGATATAAGGACGATATGAAATTAATGAAACGAATGAAACGAATGAAACAAATGAAACGAATGAAAAAGAATGAAATGAAACGAAAGAAACGAATGAAAAGAATGAAACGAATGAAATGAAACGAATGAAATGAACCGAATGAAGCAAGTGCAATGAGATAAATGAAACCATTTCATTAATTTCATTAATTTTTGTTCTATCACAACATAAGTATGACATATAACAAATAAGGAGATAAGAAACCAAACTTGTGAAAGGAAGTGTACAAAAAAACCTATAGGGCTTGTCGGGTAGTGACACTCCCTGAAAAAAATACAGAACTTTACAGTTAGAAAAGATAACGAAAAAAACAAACAGGACCATCCATTCCTCTCCCTTCCCTCACCCCTCCCTCCTCAGTGATAATGAAATGAAACCAATGAAATGACAAGCAATGAAAGGATACGAATGAAAACGAATGAATTTGGAAATAATTTACTCCCATTTATACACTGATTTAAGAGGGAATTATGTATTCCGTGTATATAGATTGTATGAAACGAATGAAAAGATTGACACGAATGAACCGAATGAAGCGAATGAAATGAAACGAATGAACCGAATGACAGGAATGAACCGAATGACAGGAATGAACCGAATGACAGGAATGAACCGAATGACAGGAATGAACCGAATGACAGGAATGAACCGATTAAAGCAAATGCAATGAAACGAATGAAATAAAACCAATGACAACGAATGAATTTAGAAATAATTTACTCCCATTTATAAACTGAATTAAGAGGGATTAATGTATTTCGTTTGTATTAGATTGAATGGAACGAATGAAACGAATGAGACGAATGAAATGAATGAAACGAATGAAAAGAACGAAACGAATGAAAAGAAAGAAACGAATGAAACGAATGAAACGAATGACACGAATGAAGCGAATGAAATGAAACGAATGAAATGAAACACTGAAACCAATGAAATGAAACGAATGAAAGGAAACGAATGAATTTGGAAATAATTTACTCCCATTTATAAACTGAATTAAGAGGGATTTATATATTCCGTGAGTTTTAGATTTCTTTTTGTTGTTGTTAATTTCACGCATGCGCATATGAATTCATATCATCAAGCGACTGGTCGTTTAGTTCCAAACATTGCTCAACATGACTGTCACTTAACACATTTAAATTGAATTAATGCAGTTTTTAACATGCATTACCTCAAGCTGATGTCATCAGTCTATAAATTTTATCATTTAATTTTTTATTTTTTATTTTTTCTCACGGACCAAAAGTGAGTTGTAAATATTCTTTGACAAACTTGATCAAATCAAAAGCTCATCCGTCATTTACATCACGGTGAACCAAAAACTTAAAAAAAAAAGTGCCACAGTCTCAGAAAGACAACTTCCGGCGTTGATTTTCAGAAGAGCTATTTACGAATTTCGTCGGTTATTTATCATGCTTGAGATAAGTTTAGTCAAAATATCTCTACGCCGAAGCTATTAAGATTTAAAAAAAAGAAAAAATGAGTCTTTATTTAGTTTCAAAGAAATCTAAAAATAGTTATATGTTTTCTTCCGTTTCATTATTCCCGTGAGAGATACTCAGTGAGTCGGTGACTGGTTTGGGAATTTTGTCGAGAAAATTTGCTCTCTGTATTGTTTTGCTCGTCAAGTATGCATTGCTGACGTCACGCCGACGTCATTGTTGGGTGAAGTCTTCAAGTCTTATCAGGAAGCTAAAAGCTGATGTTATTGTGCTTAAGTATACCGAGAGTGTCACAATATAGGAGAGAAGTATTTAATATATAATGTCAAGTCATGAATGATTTGCCTTTAATTTTCCTGATAATTGGATCATTGATAACATTTTGTAAAAGGAGCATGAGTAGTAGTATGTGTCAAAGCAGAAATACTCTACTTCCTGTCACGTGTTAGACAGGCAAACTGTAGTTGAAACGATATATCAGCGTAGTGGTGTTAATGTTTTTCATTTATTTTAGTTTTTGCAACGAAAAAAGTTGACTATTGTCACTGATTGTTCAATATTGTTTACCTTTAAATTCATAATCTTCCCAACGGCATGCGATGGGGTAGGAGTTTGTGAACGAGAAAGCATAAAATATATCGTTTTCATATCTTCTTCTATGGACTCAGAAATTGTTTACATTGTTTGTTTTTTTGTGTTTTTTGTATAGTTGAAAGATATAAAAAAAAATCTAAAAGTCGGCGGATGAAGATGAAAAAACCTGCCTTATAAAAATAAAATATGTAAAAATATATATATATATATGTATATATATACATATATATCTATATAAAGGCAAATATGTCACCAAAACAGAACTAGTATTGTTCGATACATGTGACAAACGCCTACAGTGGAATTACAACCTTCCTTACCGGTTTCGAACCTCTGGACATACAAGCAACGTCCATATAGCCTAGTGGTTAGGGTGTTCGCATATAAAGCGGGGGCCCGGGTTCGAATCCCGGTGGAGGCTGGAAGTTCTTTCACTGTTCTGGATTTTCCAACTGACTATGATTTCAATTATAAAATTTTTACTATACCTTACCAAAACATTTGCAAACTGATATTTAATACATGTACATTCAAATTTTGGGCCCAGGTAAATCATATTACTTACTTAAATAAACTGGCATCGCGCGGTACCACTAGAACACTTAAAAATAATAATGAAGGTTGAGTTCTTTATTCTTCTGTGGTCCTGTAGATGTTGATACTAAATTGCGTTGTGCTATTCTTTTATTTAAAATAATTGCTTTGATAAATAAGTTCCAGGAGAGCGATATATGTTCCATTCAGTATCGAAGTTCAGTCCCAAAATATGTTCCTTGTTTCCATCCGTTCCAAAAAATTCTTCCTTACTTCTGACTGTTCAGTTCACTATAGAATCCTTTGCTAATGTCCTGACATCAATCGGTTATTCTTTACGAATCTCCATCACCTTTTCTCAGTGTACCAATCCTTTCTATTAAACTTCCTTCTGCTCTCTACTCCTACCATGTGTACACTCGCTTTTTTATCTCACTCCCAGAGTAACAATACACATCTATGTCCTTTGTTCACAAGCAGGCTTCACACCCTCTGAGTCATCCCTTTTCCAGCTAAGATCCTGTGGTAGCAACCCAGATAGAACAAGTAGTCAAAGTTACCCCCCCCCCCTTGACTTAGTGTGCACTGTAGGGATTTACCATTGAAATATATATGTATGTGCAGTACCACAATATAGGGCAATGTAAATCTATATTGAAATACACTATGTAAGAGCATACAGTCTTAAATGTATATCCAGTTATATCTGGCTTTATATGGCCAGATAAAACTTTATCTGCATATCTGGATTGACTCTATATCCAGTTATATCTGGCTTTAATGGCCAGATAAAACTTTATCGCATATCTGGATTGACTCTATATATCCAGTTATATCTGGCTTTATATGGCCAGATAAAACTTGATCTGGCCAGATTAAACCAGATATAAAGCCAGATCTGGGATTTCGGTAAGGGACTCCTCTTCCTCTCTTTTATTACACATTCATAACGTTGTTATGTTCATCCAAATGTTATAATTATTAGTACTTAATCGTGTCTGAAAGCAATCTTGTATTCTCAGATTCTATTTATTAAGTTACATTTGCTGTTTTCTTATTATTCTTTTATCGGTCCATTGTTAAATCTTTTGGTTCTATGTAGGTATTTTTGCCCTTTCTGACAAAAATCAACAAGTTAATCAAATATATATTTTTCTCAAGTTATTTCGGTTAGCCTTGCCTTTCACATGAACTCTTTAATCCGCCGACGTTAATTTCTCTGCGTTCTTTTTTTAATCGTCTACTCCATTTCCAGCAATTTCCCCTCTCACGTCGGTGGCATCGTAACCTTGCGTAGCCTAATCAACCGTGCTTAGGCAGAAAGTGTTCACTAAATGGGATTTCTTTATAAAAAATACAGTTTTATCTTGTCACACATATTAATTTACTTCAGCAGAGTTTACGCGATAGTCAAACGTTTAACATTTCTTATAATCTGCTATTTAGACATTGTTCTCATATAATAATTTAAAAAAAAATCTCGTGTTTGCCACTAAAGTGTGTTCCACTCTCGTGATGAATAGGTTCATTGTACACGCATATCGTATGGAAAGATTTTACAATAAGATTCTAAAATTAGACTCAGCCTTACCCTTTTGTGAACTCCCATGGACCTGTTGCCACCAAAGCAATAATAAAAAATCTATTATAAATGTTAACAATAAATTATTCAGATAACCGATCGATCTCGTCTCCCGTATTTATTTTTTCTTTTTGCATCTTGACTTTTGGTTTCAGTCATATTTAATATATTAATTTAGGTTTATGATTCCGTACGTTGAGAAGCTCACGTCCACCTTTGTGTTGGAAATTGGGAATATCCAGGAAGCGAAGAACTGGTTTCTGAAGAAGTAAACATAGAAAAGGTTAATATGCAGCTTCAATCAGTGACGTGCACTATAGATTTCAAAGGTTGGGAGGGCGAGGTGGGGGGGGGGGGGGGTGGGCGGCAAATTGCAATTTTTCCCAACCGATTTTGGTGTGGCCAGAACATTTATGCATTGGTTGTAGTTGGACCAACAATTTTACGAAAGAGGGGTGTGGCTACAGGGCCGTGGAATGCGAATTCCATGTAGGGGCGTCTGGGGGTCCGGACCTCCCTGTGAAACAAAAGAACGCGGTAGGTAGGATATGCCAGTTGAAAACTTCTATCTATGCTTAGGCGGGTCTTGAAAGTGACGAGTTTAGTGTGCAAGTCAATGGAACAATTAATTGTGGTGCGACACTTATACATAATGTAAAAAAAATCGGCGCTATTTCCTTTTATATCTTTACATGGAATAGAGGGCAGCAAATTAGTGGCATTTCATCTTTCATATAAATTGATGTTCTACTAAATTTAATTGATTTCCTGACCGGCACACAAGGAGACATGTCAAGCGTTCTCATTATATGAAAATTAATAAGTCCATAAATCAAATGATTTGTAGGTTAAATATCACGGAATCTTCCCACTCGTGTGTCATAAAAAATTACTAAAATTAAACATCTTTGCCCATAATTGACTTGATTAAACCAGAGATAGCTGCTGGCTTGTGGATTAATTGAAAGACCAGATGACGACTTGTTCAGATGACCGTTAAGTTTTTTTTTTAGTTTTTTTATTTTTTAGTTTATCATTGGCGGCATCTGTACTGGTACATAATACGGAGCTGTCCATAATATGGCCTCATCTATAGTATGGAGGTGTCCGTAATATGAATGAATGAAAAGTTTATGCACAACCACTACCTTGCAACACAAGATTTGCACGGTCGTGCTGAAACCAAAATACAAAACTGGAGAAATTTAACAATTACTTAGCATTTAACTTATTGAAATAAGTATCATGATTAACAAAAAGATAATGTTTGAGAAGTTTCTTAAAGCGGTTGATAGAAAGAATACTGCAAAGTTCGAAAGGAAGAGCATTCCACAATTTAGGTCCACATTTGGCAAAAGACTGATCCCCATACACAGTCAACGTCTTAGGAACAAGGAGAGTAGCAATGGAAAGAGTAGAATTAAACAATAAGATCTCTTAAGTAAATAGGCGCTGAACCATTAATACTGTTGTAAACAATTAAAATGATTTTGTAGATGATCCTTTCACGAACACTTAACCAGTGCAGTTCCAGAAAGAGGTAAGACACACTATCCCTTTGCCTCCTGCCATAAACTAATTTAGCTGCACAATTCTGTACAGATTTTAATTTATTCAAAAGCTTAATTTCAATACCATAATATAAACAATTACAATAATCAAGCTTGGACAAAATTAAAGCAGTAACAAGAGTTTTAAGTTGATCAAAGATTAGAAAAGGCTTAAGTTTGGCAAGTTTGCGAAGGGTAGGAAAACAAGAAGAAACAGTAGTGGAAATTTTTTTGTCAAGATTCAAACTAGTATCAAGCCAGAAACCAACACTTTTTGAACAATAGCCAAATCTAATGCAATCATTGGCATTAATAAATATATAAAAAAATATGCGGGCGGTATACCGATATTACGGAACTTTCCATAGGACGGAAGAATCTGTCACAACGAGATACCCATAACACGTAATGCGGATATATCCGTACCGCTGAGGTGTTCATGACACGCCGTTGTGGACATTGCAAAGATGTGCTGATTTTACGGGTTTTTCCATCACTATACGGACGTGCGCGTAACACGGGGTGAATCCGTAACGACGAACACGGAGGTGTAAGTAACACGGAGTTGGACTCGTATTTCAAGTTTAAACTAAAGATTTATTTCCTACTTGCGGGCTTTGAACGGAAAACAAAAGCGTTAGATAACACACTGAGAAACTGAGATTGAGAAATCAAAGAAGTCAATTGATTATCTTTTTTTTCACCTGGCAATAAAGGATAAACATAATCTGAGCATCATATTTCCTGTATTTCTCATTTAATGATTATTGGCCCGTGTTTGAGAGGCTATACATGCTCATTTAAAGGCATTGAAGACTCGCCCCAAACCGCGTGCCGCGCTCTGCAAAAGTTAACTTTCCGTTGCTTGCAAGTGAAGTTTTCTTCTTGTCGCTACAAAATGCAGACAGTAATGAAACGTGATACCTTGTTATCTTTTGTCTAGACCTGAGATGTCCATCGCTGCTATGTAAACTGTGTTGTGGGTATTGACCGTAGCTGTATGTATTGACTATACACGAATGTCTGATTACCGACGGTAGCAAGCTGTGTGTGTATTTTCTGGGATCGATGGTGGTGTCTAACACTTCTGTTACACCTCATTCGAAACTAGGTCAGATTACCGGCATTAGACGTTTCCTTTTGCGCGAGTCTTCACACCCTCTAATGGTTGTAACGTTTTGTACCATTGGAGAACAAGAGTGACGTCATATGTGCTAGTTGAATTACCTTTAATGGCGGGGTTGGGGAGGGGTGTGGGTGGGAGGACGGTTCAAAATATAATTTAACTTAAGTCCGTCCAATTTGGCCAAATTTTGGTGTAACCAAAATAAATTAGTATACAATGTTTTCCAGCATAATATTCATTAGTCAACATATACACCGTATTAACTTCACACTAACACAAATAATAGGGTTAAAGGTCGACAGACTTGGCCTCAAATTTTTGTGTGTTTTTATTTAATTTATGTTTAGTAACAAATTATTTAAAAGTACTTTTTTATCTGGATGGTCTCTTTCTCATCCTCCGAATTACTCCACCGAGATAATCTAATAGGAAAAACATGCTTTGACGATGACAGTAAAATTGAGTTTGTAGTATGAAACATTATTTGAAATTCTAGCATATCTGGACTCCTGCAGTCTGGTATCCTCTAAGTCGATATACACGCCATTCAGACACATATAGGGAAATTTACAGTCATTGTTGATAAGCTTATGTATTTCAATTAGGTGTTTCAAATGTTGCCGGGACCTCGCTTCTCGACGCCTCTGTTTATTACAGGCAGGTTAATTTCATTATTGATAAGCTTATGTTAATTAACTTGTTACATGCAGTATTATTGTTTCTTCTGACATAACCCTTGCCGAACATGCTTTCCAAACATTATAAAACAGACGGCGTTCCATGACGTACGTTATCTCTGTATTATGATTCAACAGTCAGCAAAAACACTGGCCCTGATCTTAACCGTAACTCACCCGATGTAGGCTGAAAGCCATATTGTTGTGTAACTGGGGGATAGGTCGGGGCCGGGGCCGGTGCCGGGCCCGGGGTAGAACCCACAACCATGCCTCTATTCATCGTCGCAGACCCATCATTGGAAGCAGGCATATTGGAATATCCGTCAGAAACAGTTGCAGGAAACACAGTGCTGTTCCTCTAAATGTGAAGGAAATTTTGACAGAAAAATATAAGTTCATATGAGAAATATAAGTATACACGTTTAACATCTTTAATACAACATGTATACATAACGATTGTTGTCATGGGAACGTATATGATTCTGCGGGGAACTAACGAAAACAAAAATGCCATCTAGCGCGGTTCGTGGTTCGTCACGATCGAACCGGTGACGTCATTTCCTGTCCCAATTGATTTATTATCTTCTTTGCTTTCTCGGGCTGAGAACAGTGCGTTCTATTCTATTATTCATTTAAATTATTATTAAATTAGTAAAGATTATTATTATTAATTAATAATAGTATAGTAGTATGTTTCGCTTTCGGTGTGAACGTAATTCGGTGTGAACGTAATTTACCTGCATATGTGAATGTTTTTTTGTTTTTTTTATAGATTTTTCTTAGAATTTCTTTACTTCAAACAATAGCTATCTAAGGTGTATGTATACGTTATTCTTAAGATATCATTATAAGTACTTTGTAAAGTTTCTATGGTAAGGGTACGTTCGACTTCTGTTACGACAGACGAGTATAGTTTGAGTGGATTTTGTTTGTTGCGGTCGTATGCTTGGAATTGTTGTCCAGTCCAGGAATGATTTCATTTTGGACCTTTATAGTGTAGATATGAAAAATAACACGTATCCTTACTCAACGAGATTTGCAAGAGAGTACAAAAATAGAGTATGAAAGAGTAAAAAAAATAAGTTGATTAATTGTGAAGCAATACAAGGAAACAAGAGAGAAAGAAGAAAATAGCATTCTTTACTATTTGAAATAAGCAACTACATCGAAGGTAAAGGAAAAAGTAAACGATTGGAAATGGAAAGATGAATGAATAGTAGTGGTTAGTTGAGGTGTGGTTGGAAAAGGGATGAGGGTTAGTTGGGGTGTGGTTGGAAAAGGGATGAGGGTTAGTTGGAGTGTGGGTGGAAAAGGGGAAGAAGAATTGGTAGTAGGGGTTAGTTGGGGTGTGGTTGGGATAGGGAGGAGGGTTGGTTGGGGTGTGGTTGGAAAAGAGGAAGAACGGGTTAGTTGGGGTGTGGTTGGAAAAGGGGAAGAAGGGGTTAGTTGAGGTGTGGTTGGAAAAGGGGAAGAAGGGGTTAATTGGAGTGTGGGTGGAAAAGGGGAAGAAGAATGGGTAGTAGGGGTTAGTTGGGGTGTGCTTGGAAAAGGGGAAGAAGGGGTTAGTTGGGGTGTGGTTGGAAAGGGGAAGAAGAAGGGGTAGTAGGGGTTAGTTGGAGTGTGGTTGGAATATGGAAATAGGAAGTAGGGATTAGTTGGAATGTGGTTGGATTTGGGTAAGAAGGGGGTAGTTGGGGTGTGGTTAGATAAGGGGAAAAGGAATGGGAAGTAGCGGTTAGTTGGGGTATGGTGGGAAAAGGGGGCGAAGGGGTTAGTTGGGGTGTGGTTGGAAAGGGGAAGAAGGGGGTAGTTGGGGTGAGGTTGGATAAGGGGAAAAGGAATGGGAAGTAGCGGTTAGTTGGGGTATGGTGGGAAAAGGGGGAAAAGAAGGGGTAGTAAGGGTCAGGTGGAGTGTGGCTGGAATATGGAAATAGGAAGTATGAAGTAGGGGTTAGTTGGAATGTGGTTGGATTATGGGAAGAGGGGCTTAGTTGGGGTGTGGTACGAAAATGGGAAGAAGGGGTAGTAGGGGTTAGTTGGGGTGCGGTGATAAAATGGGGCAAACAAATAAACAGCTACGTACCGATCTAAGTAGACGTCTGCCAAAGATCTTTCCACGTAGAAAAGCAATAAGAGTTATCCCACCCGTTATGATGTACAACCCGCACAAGATATACTGTGGCAGATGAAATAAGTGAAATAAAAACTCCATTAATTTACCTGTTCCTTTTTCTTTTTTTTTTAAAAAAAAGAAGAAAACGATAAGTTTAAAGGAACCATAACTTCTTCTTTTCTTTTTTCCGTGAAAGTGAGGGCAGTATTTCATACGAACTTTACGAACTGATCAACCATTTTGTAAGTTATAGTGAGTATAGACAGTCAGCCTGCCAACCAATCATCAAGAACTCAATCAGTCCATCAATCAGCCTGTCGGCCTCTCTGTTAAGTCAATTAGTAAAGTCAGTCAGTCAGCCAGCTAGCCAGAAGTCAATTTGTCCGCATGACAGTCTACCAGTCTATCAGTCAGTCAGTCTGTCTGTCTGTAAAGCCTGTCAGCCAGCCATCTAGCCAGAAGTCAATCTGTCCGCAGACAGTCGACAAGTCTATTAGTCAGTTAGTCAACATGTCGTTAAATCAGCCAGTAATTTCACCTCAAATAGTTGATCGATTAGTTCATCCGTCCGTTGTCCGTCAATCAGCTAGTCGTGGAAGTTCAGGCAGTCAGCCAAGTCAGAAGTACAAATTAAAGGATTTAGTATTTACCTGTGGAATATCCATAGAGCGGGAATCATTGACCCAGATCGATGCAAATGACATGGAAAGAAAAGCCAGGGTTCCTCCACACGAATTGATGTACATTAGGGTCTGAAATCAAAACAAACTTATAAAGTCAGTTTTTGTAGCAAATTTGTTTATGTTTCTCAGAAGTGCGAAATGTAGTAATAATAATGTGATAATAATGTTTCCATATTGGAGGCCTTTTCATCAGACCGGACTTGCTATATCAGTGTATACGTACTGGTAGAAGACTGCAATGTGACGTCACACTTTTGTGCTTTCGTTCAAACCTCTTCCGGCTTTATTAATCCCCCTCCCCCACACCCCCACACCCCCACTCCCCTAACGATCGGTGCGGAGAAGGTTGAGTAACCTTGATAATGGTGGAACACATAATATATTAGTAATTAAAATAACCAAATCAAAAAGAAAGGGAATAATAAACATAAGTAAATCAAGGGCGGATCCGGCCGAGTCACGCCCCCCCCCCTCACCACCCTCACCCTCTGAAATGTTCTTTTTGGGGGGGAGGGGGAGTACATATGAGATGCAAACAAACTTTGATAAAAGCAAAGCAAGCAATGGAAAAATTCAACAGATTTCTCGGGAGGGCGCCTTCCATTTTGAATATACCGCAATGGTCTAATGTACTAATGTTTCTACCGTTAATTGCCTTTCTGGGCCGGTCCCTTATCAGAAAACCCCTGTAGGCTAACTACCCGCCACTTCAAATGAATAAAATAAAGACAATTGGGAAAACGAATAGACCCTACGTATAGGCCTATAAGTATTGACTTACGTCTGTCGGGTTAGGTTCATTGTTTTGGAAGCTTTTATATCCCAAAAAGGCCGTGACAGCAAGGACCTGTTGAAGTAATCATAATAATAATAAGTAATATTTATATAGCGCATAATCAGCAAAGCTGTTCAAAGCGCTTCACAAACGAAAACCTATAAAAAAAATAGTAACAAAAACCAAAATATTAAATATGTAGAACCAATAGGGCATAAAATGTAAAAGCAACAATATAAAAAACACCCGTACTAAACGATACTAAAATAATTAAAAATTAAAATTAATAAAAAGCCCAAAACGCAATAGTCAGAAGTCAGAAACAAATTCAGAAGTAAGTAAATAGTAAAATAGATTAAATCGTAGTCAATGTTTAAATATAAATAAGTATGAGAAACTATAGTACAGTAAGACAATTATTGTAAACGCCTAAAACAGATAGTAATAAACACCCAAAACTAAACGATAAATACAGACATGAATTTATAACAAAATCTCGTAAATAGCGTAATTGTAAACTGAGATAAATAAGCTTCACGTTTTCCTGTGTCGCCATATTCTGTAAGGGTTACGTGGCCTTTGAGAAGAATTCCAACCTTTTACGCTCTGCTATTAAACTATACTCCTAGAAAAAGTTTTATTCAAAAGTTCAAAACAGGTCCTCTTTCACACATTCAAAACAAACATCATATATAGGTGCCTTACGTGACTTAGGATCGAATCGCGGATGGGGGCTGAAGGAAAAGGAGTTTGACTGGCAATGAGCCGCAAGGTTGGAAGAAGTACTGCACTTAAAAAGAGGGGGAAGCAAACAAATGGAATTTCATATAATAACCCCCACCCGCCCGCGAATATTTTTTTCCCAAACTGAACAGACACTGAAATTATTTCCTCGATTCTGATTGGCTCTCAGCGAGCCAATAGGTTTCCGTAGGTTATAAGGCTATATACAACTAGTTAACAAGTCAAAAGATACAGACATGTCGTCAAATGCCTTTTTTTGTGGACGCTCACTGGCTGGCACACACTCGCTCGCCGTCTTTATGGCCAATGCATCGACTAGGCCTATCATGATTCATTGACTGAATACATTTTGAATTTATGATTATAAAACTAAAAGTATCGCAACATCGAATGTGCACAAACACCTCGTAGGCTACATATGTACATCGGCTACATGTATACAATTACAAATGCACTGTGTTTTATTGTGTTGCATACTATACACAATACAATAGGCTACATTACATGTGTTGTGTAGAGCGGAGTCAAGCGAGTAAACAAACGATCGAGGACTGCCTATAATGGGCGCATTAGTTGGGAATAGTTGCTTCATTGTGTTAAGAACAATATATACTTTCATATATACCTACCAAAAGTTCTGGAAAGTTGCTAATGTGATTGTGAATATCTTGAATTTGTTCGTGTTGGTCATACTGATATCGACAGAGTATGGAGGGATCCATGTTGAATACTGAAGTATATCACGTGCTCGCTGAGAGCCAATCAGAATGGAGGAAATCATTTCAGTGTCAGTTCAGTTTGGGAAAAAAATATTCGCCACCCGCCCCCCCCCCCTAAAAAGAGGAAAAGACAATGGTAGTGTGCGGTGCTTCACATATTAGACAGAGCAAATTTGAACATCGGAATGTTTTTGTTACAGAAAGCAGTTCTTCTTATTATAGAAAACTGCCCTTTCAGGTTTTTTAAATTTTTTTACAAAAGTAAAGGTACCTTTAATTTATGAATAAAGGGTTATTGAGAGGCATTTTACATTTTTTTTTTTGGTTTTTATTTTTGGAGGAGAGGGATATGCTGAGGAGACAGCAGTAGGAACGGCCCCCTCTTTGATACCCTTGCACAGCGCGACACTGGCCGTTTTGATCGTAATCGCGCAGGGGTGCTCCTTATGGGGAGAGCAGACGCCCCACCCGGAAGGGACAGGTCCCCACAATCCCTCATTTCTCCTCCGCCCAGTGGCGAAATGGCCACACGGGCATTTGGGCAATGCCCGGTGGGCCGGTGGCCCAGTGGGCTGGGGAGCCTGGTAAAAAGTACAGCCCATTTTCACATTACCGGTAGTTAATAGAATAAAGACGGGCTGTGTAGAAATATATGTTAAACTGTGGGAAGCAGCTCATGAAATCACCATGTTAGTTAGTCTGTTAGTTCGTAACAAAAGAACGTGCTATTGGCAACCCGTCCATGCTAATGGTTTTTATTAGGTTGTTTCCATTTGTTATGCAACTAGGCATTCCTTAACTTCAAAAAAATCTCAAATCTGGAGGGCGATCACTATGTAAGTAACAATCGATGAATAATGGACCGGTCTAGGTGAATATTGCTCGGGCCGGTTTTAAGACCCAGTCCGCCCCTGCCTCCGCCCCTGTATAACCATTCGTAGTTGGGCTAAACTACCTATAACGGATGTACACTACATAACTGAAGCTAGGGCTAACGTAGCTTCGAGGCGGTCTGCGATGAGGAAGGGGGGGGGGTATAGGGTAACGGTTATATTACTTACAACGATGCTGGCAATTGGCACTAGATCATACAGCGTCCATGAATGTTCAGTATCGCCGAGTAGGACAATTTGTCGAAGCAATGTTACACCGCATAATAACACGCAACAGGCTACCTGAGCATACACAATAGTTTTTGACACGATGTTACCGATTTCGTTGATGTCGTTAACCGTACTTGGAACTCTTCTTCCCAGATGCAACATCATTGTGACCTGCAAAGATTCAAATATATATATACATAGGATATATATATGTATTAAAGAAAGATACTTAAGAAGCATGAGTTTTCCATTGACCATCCACTAAACAACTATACCCCAATTTACCCCACTCTGCCGTCCTTTAATCTTAAGCTTTCTCTAAACATTCACCAATTGTATAAAACAGCCATCCCCATCCCCCCCCCCCCCCCGTCCCCCCCCCCGTCCCCCTCCACAACCCTTTCCTCCTAAGTTAAACATGTTTGCCAGTAAGGCTTTGCAGTTAACTACACAATTATTTTACTAGATGTGTCACTTTTATTCTTATAACAACGTTAAACATGCGCGAAAGATATAAAGTCAACACTAAATTTGATAAACATCGAACACAAAACATTTTCCTTTCACCGAACCGTAAAGTGTGTTCTCGGTTTACGCGCGAGGATTATTTTATGATGAATTCTTATAGAAATCGATCAATTTCCGTCATTCAACAGTTCCAAGTCTTCGAAGACTAAACCTTCTCGTCTGCTTAAAATGAAATTCACGATTTTTTTCCATATTATCATCAGAATTCCCACTTACCTGAATTTAGGCCTATCGGATCAAGTTTAATCAGCCCTCATATATTTTATAGATTTGCTTCACACTAAGCGAGTGCTACACTTTGGCTGACCAATTCCGTTGCTTGTTGTATGTGATTTGCGTTTTCGTTTGTAATCTTTTAAGTTACCAATAAAACATACTGAATTACATTTGTGACATCATAATCCTTTTTGCGCTAACACCGTTGTGTATAAGATTAGCGTTGTGCGTTCCACGCGCAGCGCGCGCATTGTTACATCGTATTCACTTGTATAAGTGCGCGGAATGCATGGGATCTCAACGAAGCACAGTACGTCTAAAGATCTGTTGAGGCGGCGCCTTTCCACAATATGCATGATGTCTCACTGGCCGTCTTCACCGGGTGAAATATCACAACGCTTTTGGTCGTAACTTCTTGCATAGATCACGCATTTCAACAGTTCATCATATCAAGGACGTGCATGGGCAGGTTCACGCGTCCACCATGCAAATTGACATTTACATGTGTAAATAATATGGAAGCCATGAATATAGCGCATTTGGCGTTACATTATGTCTTGTACTACAGTACAACAGTACACTTGCCGAACTGTATTGTAAACATTGTCCTCTTCTATATCCTAAACACTACATCAACGTAAGAATGTACTTCTAAGAGATAAACAACAGACTAAGGATAACTCTAAAATTGCTAATATATATGAACATTAACTACGGAACTTAAGCTAGTTTCACGACATTACAAAATATATCTTGAAGTAACATATTGTACAAAGAAACACAATTTTTATAATCATCCTATCATCTTCCGGAATACATTTCACAAGCCTACCCCCCCCCCCCCCCCCCCCCCCCCCCTGTATATTTTCGCCTCTGGATAAACGCTAGACCTCTTTCGGCCATGCACTTTACTGTGTTTC
>KN882877.1:121030-133253 GCA_000934455.1 Apostichopus parvimensis
CTTTTCCGAAGCAAATCTTCCAAAATCTAAGGAAAACATAGGATAGCCTGGGATTAATGTGCAAGACCCTAGTATCAATCGAAAGCGTTGCCGCGCGTGTTCTCTGGGCAGTTCAGCGAATAGATACGGGGAAATAGCTTTGTGAAAAAGAAAGGTTCACTAGGCTGTTCATACTATATGCCGTTCCCACGAAACGCGGGCTTGTTTCAAGCATGCATAGGTAGAGCTCAAATTAAAATAGCAGATAAGCCCTGCAATTTGAAGTTAACTCCAGGCAGGGGCGTCAATCCGATTTGAAACGTGGGGAGGGGGGCAGGGGGACGTAATCGATTCGAGTATTCCGGCCGTAAGTACTATCTAAGCGGAGCGCCACCATCGGTTGGCGCGCAGC
The DNA here is from genome assembly GCA_000934455.1 of Apostichopus parvimensis. Classification (NCBI taxonomy): domain Eukaryota; kingdom Metazoa; phylum Echinodermata; class Holothuroidea; order Aspidochirotida; family Stichopodidae; genus Apostichopus; species Apostichopus parvimensis. The sequence goes on from KN882877.1 coordinate 121,422, forward strand.
GTACCAACGGAAAGTTTCAGATTTCAATACCTGCCAGATCGCTGGAGATGGCACTTGCCAGGCTGGATAGCAGCCATCTAGTTGCGTGATTTCGGGTAAAAATTACAAATTCGTCCCTCAGGAAATCTGCAATAAAGTTCATGCGACCTTCATTTTTGGTGGATTATTTCTTTTATTAGTGATTCCAATTGACATGAACATTAGAACCCAGTGCAAGTTGACAAATGATGCGGCGAACTGGAACCCCATCCCCATTTTGCCATATGTTTCAGGATAGAATACCCCTCAATTGTTCGAACCCATGACAACTAACAATCTGTGAATAAATTTACTTCGAAATGGGCACATTATATTGCACCAAGTCGGTCAAGGAATGACCCCAGGGCCTCCGATATAGGCCTATAGCAGGGGTGGGCTACCTTTTTGAATGAATGGGCCAGATTTTAGAAGCGAAAGATTGACAGGGCCGCACCTAACCAACGACCTGCTGTTGATTTCAAACCTTTGCTTCCTAAGACGTTCAAGAAATAGGTGTGTGTACTAATCTGTATTCACAAAAACATAATGTCAATACAGTCCAATTGATAATTAATGGTGATAATAGACCTACCTGACAGCATCATAAGTGCAGATAAATTCTATTCAGCTAGTTCGTTTTTTGTGATGATGTAAAAAATAACTGGCGGGCCGCATATGGCCCGCGGACCGTAGTTGCCCACCCCTGGCCTGTAGGAACGATGTTCCCAAAATGTCCCCGGACATATAGGCGAAGGAAGCTATCCGCCGCGACTGCATGTGAGTTTCTCGACTTGCCGTCCTGGGAGCCGTACCACAAAATTGGTGCATTTTCTCATACGCCATTATTAATAATTTAAATAACTAACTAATTAGGCACAGCCCAGATCCGAGTTCGTATAGTGAGCTTAGCGCAAATTTGGCCAAAAGTCGTGATACGCCAGCATGTTAAACCAGCAATGACTTTTAATACCACCCGTGACACACTTCCAACGAGACTGTGTCAGTTTAAATGTTTTGCTAGGTCTACGAGAATACATTTCTATGAAATTTGAAAGAAGGATGGCAAGACAAACCACTTTAATTATGTTTTCAGGACCTCAGACATGCGCATGTATCGTGAGACTTAGAATAGGTCCCATGTGAGTGAGGGCTAAAGTGATGAATGCATGAAAATAAATCAGTGGTTGTTCGTTGGAGTCCTCACGCAAGTTACCTCGGTTGCTAGGTGGATCTGCATCTGGTAATCGGGTGAATTCTGGTCTGAGCGCTACTCGTCTACGATAGGGTCAGTGTCAGACACCCAATCTTTCGCGACTGCACTTTTGTTCGGAACTTTTTTTCGATACATTTGTACCCACTGGCACTCATTTCACAAATTTATTAGCCGCGAAAAATTTTGGTTATATTTTTCGGGTCAGTCGTTACAACTCCCCCCACCCCTCCCCCCTCCCCAAATCAAATTGGGCTCCTACGCCTATGACGGTAGTTCTTTTACTTAGGCATTTTTTATTGGAGTATTCAAAATCATACGAAGTTTTGTATGGTGGAGTATAAGAATCGCGAGATACAATTTCTCAAAGTGGCAAGGAAAACGTGGTAAATATGACAGATTCAAGGTCAATTTGGACCGAAATTTTTCAATATTTAGGTCATGCACAATCACAGGAATAAATGAATAGGCCTAGATAAACTAGAATGCGACAGTCGGAAATTCCGACTGTCGCACTTCAATTTTCCAACTATCGTCAGTTTTACTAGTTTGGGGGTGAGACACCCCCCACACCCCCTCTAGCGACGTCCCTGCGTGTACCCAGTGTTCTCACTGTGGAGTAAACTCCGGTATCACTCAACAACAAGGTAGCATGGGATGCGCTGCCACGGAATATGCTCCCTATTTCATTTCCCCAATACCAGGGAACGGGCACCGTCTTTGAAACACCATCTACAACTAAACAACAACTATATGTACAAGCTTTGGCTCTAGCTATGAAGTGCTGTCTCTTATGATAATGACGGAGCGCACTATTTTTCTATTGGAATCGCCCGAAGATGCGGCGTCTGTAATCCGAGGAACCAACGAACTTCTCTGCTAACTCCCCAGGCTTCAACTGGGCTAGACGTTCGCGGTGAATATGGCACACCATCACATGGTTCAGCCTATGTTGAGTCATGGTGCTCCGTAGCCATGTTTTCAAACGCCTCAAAGCACTAAATTATCTCTCGGCTTCCGTCGAACTGGCGGAGGAGACGAGGAGGACCACAAGAGAGCTTCGACTTCACCAAACATAGGCCGTGCCGCTGGATTCATCAACTTGAATATTTGTCTATACCCTTCAACCGACGACGACTGGAACTGGCCTCGAAAGAAAGGCAGACTAAGCTTAAGATTATCGGAGAGCTCAGGGTACCAACTCACGAGATCTGGGTGGAATTCTTCAGCAACATTGAGTGATATTCGATGATATGAATCCTGAGATGTGTAAGTCCTAACCAAATAGAGCCACATCATTACTCTTTTTCCAAATGTGTGGGGGGGGGGGGATTTGAAATTGTTTCCACCACCCATCGAAATGTGGGGGGGACGTGTCCCCCCGTCCCCCCCCCCCTGGATTGACGCCCATGACTCCAGGCATAGCGGTATGATTGGAAAACCTTGGGAAACGTCCAAACCAGGTTCGCGGGAAATATATCGCTATTTTTTACTGAACATATTCTCAGTAGGCCTATCACTTTATAGACACTGTTCTTCTGTTCATACTATCGGCATAGTTTTAAGTGCGTATTCAATATGATCAGCATAGCATCCGATTTCTGTCCACGACTGTAATTGAAACTTAACTGTCGTAAAAAAAAAACTTATTTCAAATACCAGTTTAATGATTGCAAGTGTGGGCAAAGGGTTAGGAATTTACTGTATATGTAGTATGACTACATGTTTGGCGAAAATGTTCAACACGTTTCAAGGTACAGACCTTGACAAAAGCTAGGCAGTGAGTGTTTTCGGCACGTACATACATCACCCATGGCATAACGTAGGCCATATGATATTTAGTATTATATTTTAGCATACAAACACTATATCAAATATGAGTCATCTGAGTCTTGCAAGTGAGGTAATGCATTGATCTTATTGAAGGTCATTTTCACCTATCGAGTGCTGATATATATTGAAGATCAGTAGCGGCGAATGAAATAAGTTGAGGTAAGTTCAATATTAAGGGTTAAAGTAAAGGCGAGAGCTGGGGGGGGGGGGGGGGTGGGGCCGGAGCAGAATCTTCGAGAGGAAGTGCATGCCAGCAATTGTGTGATTTTGATTTGAGGAATCAATCCACAAAATGAACTGACAGCTTCTAGATGGAATGGATCACTTGTATTTTCTGCACGGTTTTTCAATGCCATTATTTAATTTTTGTTTCTCAATTTCTTAACAAAAGTGCATTTTTAATTATAAAACAAGATACGAAGGGGGAGGGGTGAGAGGGTGAACGTGCCCTCTGAACACCTCAGGTAGGTCAGCCTACCGCTACTTATGAAGTCCCTTCCTACATGGCCTTGGTAATGTATCCTACTACGAAAATCGTATTGGCTAATATTTTACATGTTTATCAAATCAAGATACTTTCTCAGTTATCATTTCAGAATTAACTTATCTTTTCTGACACTCGTGCACCTACCACACACTAAAAGTAGATGTTACGCTGATGTATGAGTGTGGCCAAAGACATGACGTCACAACTTACATAGTAACAGCTGCTTCTTAAGTTGTTCCGGATGTCGGAATTGATATATACCGATTTCCATTCAACTTAAGCTGACGCCTATGGTGCGCTACCTGTTGCCTGATATTAACATACGTCGAATTAAATTTCTTCCAATCAGAGCACTAGAAAATTACATGTGAAAGATCGTCCTATCAGTTCAGTTTGCCCTAGCCCTGTTATAAGGGACATAGACATTTCTCTAAAAAGCTGCCTTACTCCCCTCTACCAAACCTCCTCTATTCTTTGATGTTATCAAGCCAACCTTACTTTCTTCTTATTCGTCTTCCTCTTGCACATACTTCTCCCTCAATCGTTGCCAAAACTAAGCTGTTGCCTCTTCTCTTCCAGTGATCATTCTTTCATCTTCCTCACTTCTTCCAGCATTCCTTCTCCAAAGTCACAGCTCAAAAACCTCATTTGCCTTCTCCTCTGTCTTTCCCAAAGTCCAGCTTTCACAGTTGTATAGAACAACACTCCGAATCATAGCCTTTGCGAGCTTTACTTTCAGCTTCAAGCCTACGTCCTTAGAATTCCAATCAGATCACTAGAAAATGACATGTGAATGATCGTCCAATTAGAGCACGAGAAGCTGAAATTTGACAATTTAAATGTCGATTTCTTCCAATCAGAGCGGTAGAAAAAATCATGTGACACTGGTCGTTAGTCCAATGAAAGTACGAGAAACCAACGAATTCCTGATGTGTCGATTTCAGGACTTATGGCACATTAGGCGTCGATTTCATCCTATCAGAGCACGAGAAACTTGCATGCATATGTCAATTCAATTCGACATACGACGATTTCAGGACTTACGGCACACCATTGTCAAATTTGTCAAAGTTTATTCGGGAAGACAAGGTTTTCACAGTTTTCCCCTACTCTGATGAGAATGCGTATAGTATTACAGCGGCGTAACGATGGGGGGGGCCCCTGGGTCCAGGGAAGGAAGGGCCCCCCTGGCTGCTGCGGAGAATCAACCGATGTGCGCGCAGCGCACATCACGAGCGCGGAGCGCGAAGTCCCAAAGGCGTGGATCCAGGGCCCGCCTTAGGGCCCTGGAAGCTCTGGGGTTCTACAAGCTCTCTGGTGCAATCTAAGCCGTATATGGAACATTTCGTGGTGATTTTATCGACTGAGATTTTGGGGAAAATCTGCGTTCATAGACACATTTTTGGTCCGCCTTGTCTGTCATACTGGGAACATGAAAAAATGTGTTGCAAAGCTAGAATACATTAAGAGATTGAAAGGACAAATAAGACCAAATGACCAATGTCCAATTAACGTAAACATGTATATTTCCACCCGTGGCGTAACTCCTGTGGACAAATTGTTTCCAAGTTCCCGAGAACTTGGAAAGGCTAGAGCTTGAATTTACTGAGCCTGGCCTTCTTGTCAGCAAACATATCGATTAGTCCATCTATACAAATTCACATACAAATCCACACACAAATCTTAGGCATCGGCGATTTGGCCGATAGCTGAGGAAAGCATCAGCCAAAGGGGTTCAAAATATGTCAAATTTGTGTCATTTGGCCAGTTATCGGCCAATGTCATGTGGCAACCCTGACCGAGAGCGAATTCATTGAAACTAGAGGCGCTATTTCGCTATAATATGTACCAGCGTAGCCTATCAAGTTCCAGTGTGTACCTCAGGCTCTTGAGTCAGTCGAGCGGAAAGAAGGATACGAGATTTGCAGTTGCAGGGGCATATGATTGATAACGAACGTATTCACGCACAGAAAAATATGTCCATTGTCTCGTTTATAGTTTCTTTTCCAACGAAAACGTGCCGTTTCAACAACAAAAAAGGTACCCCTCTTCTAAGTTCTGTACATCAGTGCAGCGGGGGCCCCCTTTGGTCGGGGGCCCCTGGGTTTGCCCCGTCCGAGCCCATAGGTGTTACGCCGCTGTAGTATTATATGGTGAGACTGATCGTACAGTGAATATATAGAACGAGATCTTGTGCGAATTTAAAACCTGGCATGGGCGGATCGAGGATTTTAAGAAGGAGGGGCTGTGGCCCTGTGGTCTTTGAAGCCGACTCCTATGTAGGGGACATTCGAAATGGTGAAGTCTGAAGTATATGCAGGCTATATATTAGGTCTACTATATAGGCCCGGTCTACAGGCAAGGCTAATAACGACTTTTAATTTTGTTGATGGAAATTGAATAGCGAGAGGGGTGCACACACCCTTACATGCACCCTCTCTGGATCCGCACCTGGATTGGAATGTAGAATGATCTCTTGTTTATATGACCGATATTCCCATGATTCACCATACCGTGGGTTCTTGTGTGAAATCGTGAATACTCTCAAAGCAAACGTTATTGAGATGTCTTTGACATGAAAACCCATATAATACAATATACAATATCGCGATATTTCAATTCGTGTAGTGGTGAAAGTCTCAAGCCTTGACCATCAAACACACACGTTTCTGATCCAACATCTTGAATATGACGAAGAAAACAGTGCAATAAAAATGAATAATTGTCCAAAACTGAGCAATAAACTAAAAATAACTTTTACTGTAAAAACTTTAATGATTCTGGGGTTTTATGCAAAAGACAATCTCTGGTTACATATCCGATTACAAGAAATAATAATACGTTTGAATCTTATTCTCTGATAAAGTTCAGGCTCCAATTTTAAACAAGGAAGGAAAAATAAATAATACCATGAAATCATATCTAGGTCAAACATTTCCATGCAGAGGAAGAAATCCATTGATTTATATATACATAAACGTAAATGACTCTGTTAAAGACGTCACCATACATATCGGTACTTACGATAGAAAATCACAAAATAAATTAATTCAATATATTTCGCCTGAGCAAATTGAATAAAGCAAAACAATGTTACTATTTCTTTAATAACATGTAAGTCATGATCATTCTTTCAAACTCATTTCGAAGGTTGTAATTCATTTTGCCAAGTTACCTCGACGGACGAGCTTCAAGTGTCAATTTTTTTAATTCACTATAACTCTAAGATTGTTATGTAATTTAATACTCTTCCAAGAAGGCATACTTTTATTAATGTTGTAAGCGGAATGTCAATCTTTTTCATTTTGGTCTATTTTTATCCATAAACTCAAGCAGAAGAACATGAAATGCATGAAATGAAAATATATGCACAGATATTAACAGACGATATGAAAGACTTTCGCGGTTTTTCACTTGTAAGAAAGCCCATGCAGATAAAAGTGACCAAAGAATAACATTTAAAACTAATATACGAAACATACACGACTTATGTGTTTTATTGCAAGGCGTAGCTTTAGTATTTATATAAAAGCTTTATAAACTTCATGTATCATGAGACGCACAGGAGTATAGCTACACGTCTGTTTAGTAAATCTATTTACGCCCTCTATTTACTTCGTTTACGAAGTCGTTGAAAAGTACACTACACTATGAGAGAAGGGACTATACAGCAGTTAGTCTAGTAGAGAAAGGAACTCTAACGGCTTCTTAGTAAGTACGCCCTTAACTAGATCTTTCGACGGTGGGTCAGCTCGAAAACAATTTCGTTGAAAGAAACCTCAGTAGAAATGAATGGAAAAGAAACAAACAAAAAACCTCAGTTGTTCAGATGTGAGTTCGCCCTTAATTAGCGCTTATGACTCAGTCTCAGTTTGAAACCATAAATTGAGAACAATAATAATAATAATAATAATAATAATGAAAATAATAATATTGAGGATTTTATAAAGCGCAGGCATATTCACCGATAACGATGTTCAAGGTGTATCACAATATTACTCTAGTCAACGATACCCTGTCAAAGTTAGAGACAATACATTCACATGGCAGCAGCTAAACAGCGCCCAACTGACAACTTATTTCGCAGGTCCCCATTTAGACACCTGGGTGAAGAGAGGCAAAGGGGATAAAGTACCTTGACCAAGGACACAACGTAATGATCTGGCCAGGAATCCAACCTGCAACTTCCTTCAACGGGTGAAGTCACGCAGGTACGATCCTCGTCAAATTAAATGTTTTATTTTTATTTTTTTATTAATATCAGCTTTCGTAGAGTGAGAAACAAAATGTCACTAGTTTTAAAAATAAATTGGTATGACGTCACTCCTTTGTAAGAGTGAAATTCACTCTAAACTTTAAATAGTCACCCATCCTAGGACAGCTCATGATGAAAGAAGTGAATTCTCATTCCTTTTGAATTACGTGTGTCATATCCTACTCGTATTAACGACGGTATAGTATTTACTCTACATTCTGGCTCGAAGGTTTGCAATCTCCCACGTGCAACTTGATAATGCCGTGTAAATGAAGCTGTATCAAAAACGAAAATTCCATGTCCATTTTATGAGAGAGCTTTTTCGCTTTAAAGTCATAGAACAGGTCATCGAAATAGTGATATGCGGTTTTACGTAAACTGTCGGAATCGATTGTCTGCGAGAACGGCCAGAATCCGAAAAGATGTACTTCACGACAGTGGCTGAGGGCGACACTGGTGAGATAAAATCCTGCCAAGAGAAAGAGGAGTAACATTAATAGTGGCTTGATGTCGCGGTGAACACATTGGGTTACAGATAACTGCCATAACCCCGCCCCTGGACATACGCACCACTACCACCATCACAACCGCCACCACCACCATATTAAAGGACTTCATGTATATTTATTACATGAGTAAATAATCGACAAACATTTATCGTCCTTATCAAAGTAATAATCATAGCCATAGTTCGGTTGCTTACCCTCCTCCGTGCTCACCCCCTCCCCCCCCCCCAACCTTCATACATACGCCCAGTGAATGGAGTTCATTGCTAAAAAAAAAGGTACTGGGGATATCCGCATCTCTTGGTCAAAACCTAATCTTAATATCATATTTGTATAGTGAAGAAACTAATTAAAGTACGATTTTAACACTTTTTGTGTAATAATCTCCGTAGATGCAGCCAAACTAGTATCACTAAATAAAGGCAAAGTGACATTCTTGAGGTAGGTTATATCACCATTGCGACTGACCCACTAGTGGGCATACATTAACGTTCTACATGACATTGTAGTTCTCAAAATAATACTTTCATCAGCACTGCTGCTTTACGTGTTGTATAGCACTAGCTGTAGTCTATATTTGTCTAGTGGAAACTAGTGTGCTACAAGTGCTATTTATTCATCCTTTGACTATAACCTGTCATATATGCTAACCGGGGGTGCTAACATTTTCAAAGAAGGTTTCGTCATTTATTGAAAATTAAACTATTATGTGGAATTTTACTTCAGTTGATATGTCCGAAAAACTATCATTTTGATACATGATGCAAGTAATGTTTCCCTTTGTTTCAAATATGAGTTCATTGATGAAAACTAATCATACCAAATGATTTTAATACAAAGAAGGGCTAAAATAGAATTAAACTTAGCTACAGTACATAATATGTAGAGTATGCTATACTGAACATCCAAATAGACTATTTCGGATTAGAAGTTAGAAGAACACACTTTATGTGGTCAAAAAAGTGTTCGACTCAATTAAGGAGAATGTTAGATGCATGTTGTGGTGAGTATTATTAATCGGCGATCATTAACAAATGTATAGTAGAAAGCCATATCTGAGCTGGCACTGATCTTTGTGTTAATTGCATTCTCAGTTAGGCAGCCTCACACTATTTAGAGGCTTAACAGAACTCCCGTCATATTTATGCATTTTGGTAATATAACAGGGTACCATCAGTCACCTGATGAAAACAGCAGGGATGATGACATCATTGATGAGTCCATGGATGAACAAACATCACATCATTTTCTTTTTACAGTGTGGGTAGAGGGTTTATTTGTGTATTTAGTTTCAAAAAGTAGTCAGGGATGCCTGGGATGATCAAACAGTTTTGAACAGCAGACTCGAATTGTGAAAAAAATGAACATGTGCTGCCTTCATGAAACCAACTATAATGTATCTCCTAGTTGGCCTTCTCAATGTAAGCATCGTTAGCAGTTGAACTTGGAAAGTAACCAAGGTTTCCTTGATTCCAACTGATAAAGTATACACTGCAGATGACCATTTTAAGAGAATGTGGTGAAATAATATTGATTAAAGTGAGTAGCCAATCTTTGTGGTGTGGATGGACAAAACCATTTTTTTTTTCGTTCCCAAGGTTTCAGAGTTGAAGACTTTATGTTTGATTAATGCTTTGAATTGATTTGGGTTATCATGACAATACATAGGCTACGCTCTATACACTAGTTACGATTTCGAAACTGAGGGGGTGAGCTTGGAAAAAAACAAGAACGGATGACGTCCGTTCTGGAGAGGTCCAATGGGAGGGATTTTCCAAATACAAAATCAAACAAAGTTCAATACGACAGTCAAGTTTCACGTGCGTAGAACTTTTAAGTCAAAGTGTGAATCACTGAATCTTACTTCACTAAATTGTCATTTCTATGCTTAGTGTTGCTAATGAAAGATACCACAAGTTCTGAGAGACAGATCACACTGTGTTATTAATACAAGAAGCCTGTCCAGTATCATATATAACATAGCTATGCTCATTTTTCTTCTGGCAATTTTTTGGCTGTCCCGTTTCGTCACCGAAAATTTCTGTGACGGTGGCGGGGAATCTCTGCCCCCACCACCTCAGTCTGTGCCGTTGGTTGTTGTGGAATGCCAACGATTCTGGTTCTTGCGTCATAATATAAGTATGATCGAACTTTCCCCAGTTGATTTCAAATTATTCACATTTAATAGGAAATATATCACAGCATATGTTACATAATTATGTATAGTATAATATGATATAGTAAACGCGGTAAACGAGTTTCACACCTCAGACAACTGGACGGAAACGATCGTGTAACCTTCCAAGCACGGCTGGGTCGTCTGTTACCATGGCGATATTTTGCGATTCCTTTACTATCTCCCAGCTTATACTGTGGCAATATTACGTGTTTTCGGTCTATACCCGAAACCTCGTGATTTTCTACCTTTTTTAGCATTGTGTAAACTCTATATCGTTTAATTTACATACATATATACATATTTATATAAAACATGAATGCCTAACTTTAAACCTAATTATATCGAAGTATATGCAAACCTGAAGACGGCCTTTGCTTTAGCCCACGTGATTTCCAGAAATCTTGCACTTGCACGAAATGCTCAGGGTGTCCCAGTACCAGTACGTTATCGGTGATGTTATAGTTTTCTAACGCATGGATGCAGCTTTCAGCGTGCACACGATACGATAGACAAGGCATCCAAAGTTGTCCGCGATACTGACGGGCGTCCTTTAAAAAATTGGTCATATTTTCGTCAGTCGATAAGCTGCCATACCTATATGTAAGCAACAGAAGAAAAACAAGGAACGACAAAACAAAATAGAAAGTTAAGGAAACTAACAAAAATACTAGAAAATTAATTGTCAAAGTACTTTCCTGAAGGTTCTCATATTATCATGAAGACATTGAGCATCGTTCAAATAAACGATCATAATATCTAAGTTTGGATAATTTTCTTTTAGCATGGGTGACCATTATTAGACTCTCTAGCATGCATATTTCGGGATAATACCGATAACCTTAAATGAATACAAACAAAATACAGGTTAGTCAGTGACGTAACCAGTGAGAGAGTCTGCATGGGGCGAGAGGAAGAGGCCCCTCAGTAAGAACTCTTGACCCTTGACCCTTGCCTCCCTTTCCACTCACAAAGTAGATGGGGTATGAACTATATAAATGTGGGGGGGGGGGGTGTTATGAACTATATAAAACAAACAATTATTTCAGTTTACTGGTATACAAGAACGACCCTGCATGGAAAGTCCATATTAATAGTGCGAAATAAGAAAGAGACTAGGTAAACTATTATACCTCTGTCCCGACTCCTTGCTGCCCTCAGTGCCTGTCTAACACCCCCCCCCCCCCCACACACACACACGCACCAACCCATACGCACACACTTTCAAAGTAGATGGGGGTATGAACTATAAAAATGTGGGGGGGGGGGGTTATGAACTATATAAAACAAAACAATTATTTCAGTTTACTGGTATACAAGAACGACCGTGCATGGAAAGTCCATATT
>KN882877.1:143291-175982 GCA_000934455.1 Apostichopus parvimensis
GGGGGGGGCGGAATGATACTTCCGCCCCTCCATATTTTTCACTGGGGGGGGCTGGCGCCCCCAGCCCCCGGTTCCTACGCCCTTGTCAATTACTGTCTTATTCTGAGCAATTGCAGCTAAGCAATTTGAGTAATTATCTGCCAGACTGCCAGGTTGGTAAACTTAAAGACCAAATATTTGAACTGTTGTTATGGAGGCAGCTTGAAAACTTATAACACTCATATATAATATATAATATGTACCCAGCTGTGATTATCATACGGTACGTGTTGCAACTTCTTCCTTACATTAAAAAACTTCACACTGAACACCGATGCCTTTAAAGATCACTGTATTTGATGGGTATACAAAAGTAATCATAGCTGTGCTGTATGCAACAGAATAGAGGATCGCCGGCTGGGTTTTTATGGAGCACCGCACTTCGAGGTTTCTATACGGAAACCAAGCGCAGTCGTCATAATCATAGAATAATATAAAGTGTCCTATAATGAAATGATGAAATGTATACTGAAATTATGATCATTTACAACTTCAGTTTTACGACATAAAATTTTATTGAACTACGACGGGCGGACCTGACAATGAACTTATCACGAACATTTTCGAATTGAGTGCCTGCTTTCTTTAGACATTGAAAAGTTATCATGGAATTGGTAAATTGAAATAGCGCACTCAACTTTTCGTCTCGGTTGCGAAGTTGTTTCCATCGTTTTCCTTTGATCAGTCTCTATCAATTCTGCTTAACTTTATTGTATGTTATAAAATAATTGAAGAAATCACTGGAGGAAGATCAAATCAATTCAAACAGTTAGACTCCGCAGGGGTGGGCAACATTTTTGAATGAATGGGCCAGATTTTAGGAGTGAAAGATTGACAGGGCCGCACCTAACCAACGACCTGCTCTTTACTTCAAACCTTGGATTCCAAGGACTTTCAAGCAATAGGTGTGTGTACTAATTTGTATTCACAAAAACATAATGTCAATACAGTACATGTTGATAATTAATGGTGATAATAGACCTACCTGACAGCATCATTAGTGCAGATAAATTCTAAGCAGCTAGCTCGTTTTTTGTGATGATGTAAAATATATTGATTTTTGTCTTTTTCTTGAGACATCTCACGGGCCGCAAAAAAATGAGGTTGCCCACCCCTAAGTTAGAGGAACACAAACTCTAGGACAGTGATGCTTCCTTCCATTTTTCAAAGTCACGAGAGGGTAGGGTGGATGCTACCGCTACTTTTGGAAGTGAAGGGGGTACCGGAGAGGGTGGCAGCTAAGATGTTTTGTTTCTCACATTCTTCCAATTGTTTTAATACTAAAATGTAATCTATAGAGGAGATGGAAAAGCTATTGGATAGTATGCATGGAAATAGATTTAAGCTAGTTTAAAGCGTTACAAAACTGTTATAACTGCCTGCTTTAATTGCCTGATAGGCACCCATCGAAAATGAAATTTCTTTCGAAGGAAAGGTTCCAAACTGCAGCCTCACCATTTCTGTGTACGTTTTAGTATGTGGAAATCCATATACAGCAAGGAAGAATATGGAAGGAAAGAAAAGGGTTATTTGCCTTTGCTATAGAAAGGTATAAATAGCATGTAGTCGATTACTTTGCGTACTTGGCGTGCTATATATGCCCCCCCCCCCCGCTACCTTCTCCTCCGCGTCACCTCCGGCGCATTCAGTGGCGTAGCCAGGATTTTTCGAACAGGGGGGCACTGGGGGGTCACAAATTTCCCTAGCAAAAAGTTCCGCGAAGAGTGGTCATCCCTCTTCGGCAGTTAGAAAAATGCTTTTCTCAGAAAACATTTCTCACAGTTCATATTTCGAGAACATGAGATCACAATATATAATCAGTTTCAGTGTACATCAAACGGCCCATTTCCTGCAATCGGGGGCCTGTAGGGGCCATAGAGTTTTTGTACTCTATGTGCCGTGACCGCAATGACGTCGTCCCCCCTCCTCCCCACTTCTTCGAGAATCGAACCTGCTGACGAACCTCGCAGTACGTTAGGCTAGCGTTGTCTGTAATTATTTTCTCTCAATTCAGCTGCTTTCATGACTAGGCAAGTCTGAATATTCTCATGTGTATCTTAGCCTTAGGAACCGAACCTTTGTTGTTCTGTTCATGAATATTTTTTGAAATGCCAGTGGCGGAGCTAGGGGTATTGGTCAGGGGGGGGGGGGCAAGAATGGTCTGTAGGGGCGCTTTTGACACTATCTAAGCGGAGCGCCACCACAGGTTGGCGCGGAGCGTACAGAAATTTTTTGAGTAAAGATACTCCCTAGATCGCTGGAAATGACCTTTCCGGGCCTTGCTAATTTGCAGATAAACGAAGAATAAATAGGTGTCGTCGCCATTTTGTCAGAAAATTACACCAACAGAATATGACAAATGTCAATAAGTAGATGAGAGCGTAATAAAAAGTCAATAATCGCGAATAAGTTAAAAGTAGTAAAAAGCTGAAAAGGGCGCCAGCAGTCCATTTGAGTCCGTCAGGGGGGCATCCGCCCCCTGACTGTATGGACGCTCCGCCACTGGGAAATGCTGCTTACCTAAAGTACCAACTCTTCAACGAGACGGACTTCAATCAACGACAATCGGACACTGGCTGTATTAACGCGGCCGTTTGGCACTTTGGCTACTCAGTCATGAGGAAGTTTTCAAAAATAAATTCAAAACTGATGACGCTATATATGCTAGATAAGCATAGACACAAGGCTTTTTCTCTCCCTTCGGGAAGGTATATATATTACAACTTGCGAGGGTAAAGGGCTGCCGCGCTGGACTTGCCTGGAAAGGGCGATGTTTGGTGATCAAAATTTCAAAAGTTGGGCCAATTTCCCTCTGGGGGGGGGGGCACCTGGGGGGTCACGGCTTTGTCGTGGGGGGCGGGCACGTGACCCCCCGTGACCCCCCGTAGCTACGCCACTGGGCGCATTTAAAGCTACATTCAGCGTTGGATTGTAAGTAAGAGGTTTACTCGATTGAAATCATCACGACGATCCTAATTAGCGAGTTATTATCCATTTAATCATGTATATAGAAATGAAACTATTGTGTTTTCTTAAAGTACGGTATGCCTTGTCTAATGTCATTACTCCTGGTGCCGGTATTTGTATGGACTAAACTAGCAGACCATGCTTAAAGTCAGGCAGCAGTCTGAACATTTTTAGACCCGCTACCTTAAGATGGGCCCAGGACTTAGCCATGGCCCGCCATTAGAACCCCACCCTTATTTCCCGACGGAATTGCTTCTGTAAACGTCCGCAACACCCCAATGTTAGTCCTCGTGTATATGCAGCACAGACAACAGTATCGCGCTAGCGCAGCCAGAGAGAGATAGAGAGAGAGGGGGGGGGGGGGCAGGCCGAAGAGTGCCCCTACAAGAATTTTGGGACGAAACGGTGACAAAATAAAACTTTACGCACGTACAGTCGCATACATTGGCAAGAATTAAAACTTAATTACACAAGACTAGAGTCGTCAAAATAATGGAAAAGATAGCACCGTTTGCTTAAGGTCCCTTACCAAAACAAACATGTCTCTAAAGGCACCCCAGAACGGATCTGAGCCAAATTTCGGCTAACATTTGAAAACGTCAAAGAGGATATAGAACAGGGGTCCAATCACGTATTCTTTTTGGGGCTTTAATGCCCGCAGAAAACTCGGGGAGGGGGAGGGGCTGAGTCATGCGTCACCTCTCCACTGGCAGACTACAAAACTTCCTTAAGTACAGTACATAAGCATATAACATGCATATGGGGTATATAACGTGTACAGTCGGAAATTTTTCAACGAAAAGGGGGCATCCCCCTTTGACTCCTCCCCTGGGCGACATGACATCTCAGGCGCCCATTTCATAAAGATGGTTGCGCCCCTAGGATAGAACCTAACGTACATCGTGTCATGAAAAGTCACCAATATAACTTTAGTTCTCGGACTTTTTAAATTGTAGTTTTGTAGTTGTTTCTCTACTTTGTTTCTTCTTCTTCCTCTGCCTCTAATATTTCTTTTTAGTGATAAGGAGAACTTCTGATAGCAAAGATTCGGGTCTGATGCTGGTGATAAGACATTTAGCAAGGATTATATAGGAATCTAGTCGCCATCTCACACGCAAGTGTAGTCCACTGTACACATATGGCAGCCAACCATTGCGCTGTATCCGATGGTTCATAGGGGTTATCATTTTATAGAGAAACCCCGATTGTTATTTAAATTTTCAACAGGTGGTCTCTAAGCACGCTAATTACGTTACCACTACGTCATTTTCAGTCTCTAAGGCCTAAACGAAAACAAACACAGCTATTGGCACTTTCAAAGCACGTGATCAAAATACATTTAATTCACACCAATGTTTGAACTCTGAAACGGATAAACCGAAAAACCAGTGAGTATGCAATTATGTAAGGTTTTAGGACAGATTTAGGTAAGACAGCAAATATAAAGTTTTTATGTATGATAATTAGGTAATAAGTCAGGTATCTATGGCATTTAAAATTAACGAAGAGCTGTTTCTTTTAATACAATTCTCCAAAACGATTGTAACATTTGTTTACCAGTACATTACCCAAGTCACGTCGATTTAACGTTAGTTTACATAGGCATATAGTCCATAGGTCTACATATATGCGAGCTTGTGCATACAGTATGGTACGCGCAATTCCTAGTAAGTATAACTAGAGCTAGGCTAGGCTACATTAGTATAGTAGTAGTACTCGTAGTAATATTACCGTCTGTACATGTACAATCTGACTGCGTCAATTTAAAATAATAACACACGCAACACAAGGCCTGGTGAAATTGTTGGATAACTGTGTAGGCATAACGTAGGCTATATGATATTTAGTATTACTATTACTATAACCCTAGTATTAGTAATTATTGTTTGGGCTTCCATTCCTAGAAACACCTTGAACAGACGTTAAAGGCATCCCAGATCATACATTAATACATCTAGTCTGTAATTTAAATGAAAACATCTTGTTATACTTAGTAATTAATGAGCATTTCATGTACCTTCAAGCTTCTTTTTTCATTGGATTTGTGATAATTAATGAGCCTTTTATGTACCTTCAAGCTTCTATCATTGGATTTGTGATAATTAATGAGCCTTTCATTTACCTTCAAGCTTCTTTTTTCATTGGATTTTTATCTTGGACAAAACACAATTTGTTTGTAGTAGAGGTGTTCTAAACTGGTGCATTTGACGATCCTCAGGACTTATAACATAGTACCACCGAAAAACCAAGAGGCCCCCAAAGTTCAACCCTCTTTTAAATGAATAGTGTATCCGGTAACTAACCCTCGATGTCAACACAAGGTGGTCAGTGTTAATATCATGCTACTGGATTTCCTGCAACAAAATGGCTGCTTTATTGTTTGACAGAAAATAGTATCTTGACGTAATAGCCTATTTTATTAATTTATGTATACTTCTCCAAACATTGCTGAGGTCATTTCTGTAGCCCTAACCATAGTCAAGAGGAAAATTTCCTTTTGGAGTTTGCACATGTTTGTAAGATTTTATGGCACTTGATTGAATTCAAATGGTGTGCTTATTATGGGGGATAAGAATGCTGCCTTCAAACTACAGACTGCCCGTAGCTCCAGAAAACAATATGTGAACATTCTACTTACACCATTAAGAACATATAATTGCACAATTGTTTGTAACTATTAATTATAATTCCTGACAAATTATTTGATTACAATTAACAATTGTCATATATTGGTGCAGACTAAGTGTCGGGTGGCAAATTCCCCCTCGTGCAGCATCGGAAACAGCCTTAGTCGCAGTGAAAACCCAAATGATCAGTATCATTTCTTCTCACCAGTAACTTTGAATAGTTTTCCACCAAAACACAGCTCCCTGCAGTAAGTCATAGACAATGATGCTTAAACTGTACTGTTGAAAGAATAGTCCAGACCAAAATGAGAACTATAATCAGACAAAACAATTGAAAGGACGAATCTAAGAGAACACAATTGTCAACATCCCATCCCTATACCATTTTTGTTAATTTTAAGTTTATCCAAAGTCTAAATTTGAATTGGCAAATAACAAATTTTACTGAAAAAACGAACTATCCAATTACAATGAAAATACATGTAGGCTTTTCTAGACAAAGTGTGAATGACACATTATATGTGCTGTAAATTTCATTTATGACCAAACATAGATTTTATAGTTGTAGCAGTATACTTTTGCCTTTTGTCCCCCACACTTTTGAAAAGCTATCTACTCCGACAACCTTCATATAGTAACCCTCTTGCAAAGGAATGCAAACTACCAAATTAAAGGCTATGTATACAGGGGCAGAAATCAAACAAAAATGTGTTTGTCCTTTATTCACTCCATTTGGCTGGTAAATTCTCTATTTGACCGGTTGTGTTACAGAAATCTGGCAACCCTGCTGTATGCTGTAAACTTCAAACTGGTATCACACCGTGACACCATCGTATAGTTTGTTTTGTATTACTGGCTACTGCCACAGTGCCACGGATTTTGAGTAGGTCACCCTAGAATTAGCTTCTATTTAGAGTGAGTTATTACCGACTTGAATCATCACATCAGATCAATATTATATCAATCAAAATCATATATCAGTATTTTGAATATAAGTTTACGTCATGGCTAAAATCTCGGCCGATTTAAAAGCTCTGAAGCCTCTAAAGTCCACCATATCGTTTAGCATCCATCAGGGGCCCTATGGCTTGCCCCTGGACCCCACGCAGATAGCGCGAAGCGTTCTTGTCCACAGGTCAATAAATTGAATCCGCCCCACCCCCTAAGATGAAATCCTGGCTTCGCGCTTGACTTCCTCTACAATATATCAAGTTCATGTATTTTTTGTTTTAGTTAGGACTATCCCTTCGACAATTTAGCGGTGGATGGAACTCAGGAATAAACTGTTCAATTTGGGTAAAGAAACATACATAACAGTACAGTACAATTACAATTGGGTTTCAAGTGTTTGGGAATGGGGCAGGTTGCAAAAGGAACCAAAATGAGCCCCTCCCCCGATGAAAAAGTCTGATTACGCCACTGACAAGTAGACACTACTGTACTGTTTTTGGTTGCAGGTCAGTCTGAAGTGAAACAGTAAATACAGTCATTCTGAAACCACCGCATTACAACCAGACAGTCGGCTACCTTTTATAATTCCTTTGAGAGCAGCAGCGGTGATGGTGTTTTCCGATGAAATCCAACAGTCTTTATCAGGAAAACCTAGGAAGAAGATGATGTCCAATGCTGAAAATGAACTCCTCAGTGCGTCAGAAATTATCAAAGGTGAGAAAAGCCTTCGTTAACATAAATTATAAACTTCTCCCTCTTTAAACTTGCAGCCTGACTCACTTACTTAATTTCTGCTTTAGAACTTTTTATTATTTCGCGTTGTGGTTTATTTCATTTAACTTGAACCCTTTTCCAAAGCAGAGTGTGGTATTTACTGCACTGAAGCAAACCATACAGCTGTACTTTTCTTTTGTATTTGTTCAGTGTATCAACAACGGTGGAGTGTAAAATGGAATGTAGTACCATTGTTTTTGTAGTATGTATCTGTACTCCTATATACTATAAGTGGGATGGACAGAGACCTATTAAGCTTTTTTTGTAGGCAGTTGTTCACTCTGGTTTCAAATATTTCTTGTAAACTAGTAGAAGGTGCATTTTGAATACATATGGTCACTTTGACTGAGTCAGGTTACATGACAAGGAACACAAGTTACTTGAATGCGCTTTAATCTATATGATACTGTACTGTCTCTGTAGCGGATAAAGCCGTTTGGCCGCACTTACTAAAGTGTAAAATGAAATGTAGTACCATTGTTTATAGTATGTATCTGTACTACTATACAATAAGTGGGATGGACAGAGACTTATTAAGCTTTTGTAGGCAGTTGTTCACTCTGGTTTCAAATATTTCGTGCAAACTAGTAAAAGGTGCATTTTGCGTACATTTGGTCACTTTGACTGAGTCAGGTTACATGACAAGGAACATAAGTTACTTGAATGCGCTTCAATCTATAGTATTTATGATACCATACTGTCTCTGTAGCGGATAAAGCCGTTTGGCCGTACTTATTGTGTTTAGAAAATTGTATTCACAGTTATTGTACTTTCTATACCCTTAGTGAAAAAAAGAACATTTTGTGTCCCACACATTCATACTATATGCTTTTTCATAATTTCCGAGGTCATTTTTGGGTTGATCGATAGTAACAGATCATGATATTTCAGGGGTCATTCTTCCCCTAATGGCCTTGTATAGTATCCCTGGTCAGATTGTAACTAATTCACTGCCGGAGATTGCAGTTCTCCTATTAGTTGAGTGTAGTGTATGTAAGTTAAAACCTGTGTCACAGTCAGTGTACTCATTTTAATTTTTTTCTCCTTGTTTAGATCGATTGTATTTTGCTACCTTGAGGACAAAACCAAGAAGTACATCAAATACCCATTACTTTTGTATAGATGAAGAGTATGTATATGAAAAGTAAGTACCCATTCACCTAGATTGAGTATTGAAAAGTAGACCCCAGTCATCAATTGAGTATTCATATGAAAAGTAAGTACCCAGTCACCTATGAGTATACGTGAAAAGTAGGTACCCAGTCACCAATTGATCAAGAGTAATTACCCAGTCACCTGTTGAGTATTCATATAATTGTACAGTGTGTGGACTACAGTACATTTCATGCACACACATACGTGTACAGTACATGTGTGTCTAAGAGCATCAGGAGCTACATGTATTCATTCACACCGACAGTGTCTCAATCTGTGTCAGGTGGTAATTGGATGGAAATTATCAATTAAAAAAAGGAACTGAATTTTTTTCAGGTCATTGAATGGAAAGACTTGACGGCACAACCGTATGTGCAAATTTTTCTAAGTTCATCACATCAAAATGTTTCATTTTATGTACATACTGAAACGGTTTGGAAACATCTCTAATATATGTATGTATTGTTTTCCGTTGATTAAAATTTGAAGCAAACTAGCGTTGTAATCAGTCTCTAGAATGCTTTGGATTTAAAAAGTTAGACGAGTAAGTATTAAAAACCAATGAATTGGTAACTATATTGTACATGTGCAGTACCTGAACATAGATCGATCAGTCAAACAGAGGCAAGCTCACAAACCGAATTGAAAAGCAATGAATTTGTTGTCATATATGCTGTAGAGTATGGGCCCCCTTTTTAAGGAGACAGCCAAGATCATAATGCAAGTTCAGCACTGTACATACCTGTACTAGTTGATAAACACTCTCTGCATTGGTTCTAAGATATCGTTAACAAAGTCAGGCTGTGATTATTGATTGTTCACTAATTAATCCAAGGTGAATTTTATTCAGTATGTAACAGTCAATTGATCAATTTGGACTTTCATGGATTGGTGTCACTTGGCTTTAGAAATTTTAAGCCTCCTTTTCTATAGTCCAGCATTGGCTAACTGGATTAACTTGTACACAAGTCTATGTTTAAGTTTAACTTGTTAAAGTAATGTAGTCATTTCAGTTGTGCTTGCTTCATTGTATAGTGTAATATTTACTTACAGCATTGATATTGTCTCATCAACACATGCAATGTTCACATATATAATCCAAGCAAGGTACTTTTAAAATTAGCAGCTCAGGAAATTATTAAGGCCAGTCACTGACTTGCCAGTTAAAACAAGGTGTCAGTTTAATCAAGGTGCTGTTATGGAGACGACAAAAATGTCTGAATTTTGTAATTCTGTACATAAAAAAATCCTTCGTGTTCCACAGTTTATCCTTCCTCAAGTTAAGACATGTATCTCTTAGTACCCACTGTTCTGCATATAACCACAAATTTATCCAACATGCTGTTATATGAGGGACAGCATCAACAAACCCTTCGTCCTCCTGCCAATTCCTCACTAGGTGAGCTAATTAGAATGTACGGCACGATCTCCTACACTTCTATCATTCTCATTTATTTAGTTTATTTATTGTTGTTTTGCCTTACAGCTTCTACGCAGACTTTGGCCCTCTCAATCTGGCCAACTTGTACCGTTACTGCTGTAAACTAAACAAGAAACTCAAGGTAAAGTGTTCCATACTTCTGAAGTGTTTACATAGAATGTAGCATTATTTAAAATCCTGAACTGTGTACAGGATGCAAAGAAGTGAGGTTCATACACTGGCACCTCTGTGTGTGGGAGTGTTTAATTTTTTTATTTTTTTTATTCAAGTATGTAAACAGTATATTATTTAACATTGAAATTTTAAGATTGTGCACAGTCACCTGGAACAAGCAAGTCATGTGCTGTATGTGTGTGTTTAAAGAATTTTCTTTTTTTACAGCACATATTTTAATCAGACATTAAATTAATTAAGCTGATGTTATGGTTACAAACATAGAGTGATGATACCATAGCTGTTTAACATATCTTACTCTAGTACAGTATATGCACAAGAAATGTAAAATTTCCTGATAACTGCATGTGTATGTGATTAATCCAAATTTGACAAAAATGAACAATCGCTGATAATATTTGTTTCCTCCTGATTTTGGGCAAATTTTTTTAGTGACAGTTACTGTAATCAAGAGTCAATGAAATGACAACACTTGGGCATTCAGAAATCAGTACGGTTGTACTGTGCTTACTATAATACAGTATTATCTGCATATGCCAGATACAGTAGCACCTCAGCCAAAGACACCTTCGGTGCAAGAATGTCCGAAGTTTGAATACATTTTACGCTACTTGTGAAGCTTTTCCCATATTTTTAAGCGTCAATTCTCAGCCCTGCAGAGACGCTTTTTTCAAGTGGGCAGTTCTGTGTCTATGAAAACTTTGAAAAAAAACACTGTTAAGCAAGTGTTTTTGTTAATTTAAAAAAAAGTTATACCAGTTAAAGTATAGGTTGACCAATGAATAAATTACTGTTCAAAGGAACTTCTTTTTTTTTAAAGTTAGAGGCCAAGAAAGGGGAATGGATGTCTGTGCTGTTTTAAAATACAGTGTGTCAGTTTCGCATTTATTGATCATAATAAATAGGATGTTGCTACGGTGATTGGTGGGCGGAGAAATTAACTAAACAAAGCTCTGGTTTATAACAATTACTGTGTGCATGATCTGATTAATTTGGTGCTTTTCAACTTGAATATGCCCCAGTGCATCATTCTGTATACAGGTAACTGTATACTTACAGTGTTAAGGTAGCCTCCAAAATGAGGATGTATGACGTAATTTACTAACAATGGCAGTTAAATATGGAAAATCAGATGTTCATATGTGTCTGCCATATTAACACTGTTCATATTTACACTGCTCTGTTATCAGGGTTTTCGTTAGTAGCCGGGACCCGGGTCAAATGACCAGCCTACTGCACATACATGACCCGGCTACTTTGCGACGCTCAGTAAAAAAAAAAAAAAAAAAGACGAAAAAAATCGGAAAAAACATGTAATGGATCAGGATTCACCGTGATATTATTCACGCAAGTACACGCCGCACATACAATTGCGCATGGTTCGAAATTATTACAACCCACAACCAGGGTTGGTTCCTTCTGGAAGAAACCATTTCTTCCGGGGACGTGGAAGAAACTGGAAGAAACTTGTTTCTTCCAGGTTTCTTCCGGTTTCTTCCGGAGGAAACTGGAAGAAACCGGAAGAAACTGTGAAAATTGGCATATATGCAGCACAGCCCACATACATGATAAAGAGACAAATAGTTTACCACCATCTGACTGAAATGCATACCATTGAAACCATCAAAAATATGTTTTGATTATAATTTTTGGTTGTTTTTCTACACCAAAAGATGTTTGCTTATAAATCACAATATTGAAGGACTACTTATCATCTCGCGATCCCCCCATCAACCAGAATTGCATAACTGGCCATACTGTATGAATGATTAACCTGGACTGGCCCATGCACTGAGGATTTAACAATGAACCCAAAGCAAATAGCCGAACAATATCTGTTAGATTTAGGCTACAGTTTAATTTCTGCTCCCTAAATTAGAACTTGTAGTTAACAGGAGGACTTGTCATCCCAACAGCAAAAAGAACAAACATCTACAATTAAACACAGCTGGCCACGAGCCAGCCCTCATTTCACACTACAACTTCCAGTAGAATCTGTAACCCTCATGTCTTGAGTTCAAACTCCACAAAATATGGTCATAGTGGTCAATGTAATTGTAGTAATGAGTGCGCATTGTAGTAGGCCTACACTAGTTTCCAGGGAACACTTGCCCCTCCACTCAGAAACTAGTTTTTAACTACGAACTGGGCTATAGTCAGGACCATTCTGGTCTGCAAAATATTGCTTGCCCATAGTTGTTCCCTTAATTGTTCGATGCTAGTAGCCTAGTACAATATTGTGTACAGTATATTCTGCAAGTAGGTCATGTGCTCCAAACCTAGATATAGACTACCTAGATGACACTATAGGGCTTCTGGTCCATTTATTACATAGTTAGAAGTTATTGCAGGTTGTTATGAAACTTTATCAACAGTTTTTCCCCAAAAAATGAGTTTCTTCCATTTTGTCCGGAAGAAACTGGAAGAAACCTATTTCTTCCGAGTGGAAAAAACCATGGTTTATTCCGCGGTTTTTTCCACCCCCGGAAGAAACCTGCGAACCCTGCCCACAACCACAATCAGACCGGTTTATCACTGGCTTTATGTCATTTCCCCGCTCAAATCAACCAGTTGCTGCTATCAGTTTCTTTTTTTACTAGCTTACTTATTCCCCCCATATACTCCCTACGCAACGACGAAACCGACTACGAATATGACATCACTCAACATGCCCTAACCCATTTCCAAATTCCCTGAACAAGGTTCTCGGTGTGCTACTACAAAAAAATTGAGGAGAAAAAAAGAAAATAGGACAGAAGATAGGGGTGATTGGGAGGGGGCAATATCATTGACCAAACAGCTGTATATTGCACCATTTTGCATCTAGAGACTTTTTAAATTGCAATTTTCCGGCACCCCCTCCCCCTCCCCTTAGACCCCTCCCCCATGTCCGCGTACAGACAGTTCCGCCTACTTTTCAACTTGACCCACCTACTACATTTCTTAATAAAAACCCTGGTTATGGTATTGTAAGTGTACATTATATACTGTATATACAGTACTTAGTGCTTTAATACTGCACTGTACTTTACAGTACTGTACTGTACAGTATACAAAGTACTAGTTTCATTTGCTTTCCAGTCAATAAAGAAGATACAGTGGGGCCTTCAGAGATAGAATGTACATAATTAATGTAATTTATAGTGCCCAAATTGCAAACATTATGAAGTTTGACAACCTTTAACTGTCGTGCTGTATAGTTTAACTGTGTACTGTACACTGTATGTACCTGTACAGTACGTACACTGATTCATTACTGTATGCCGATTGGTGTACATGACAAACTGTGTCTAGGTCCTCACGGACATCATAAACCTTAAATTTGTGAGTTACATCCCTCCCTATTAAGTGCGTGAACGTTGGTATACATGTCAATGGGGATACATGTATCTTATAAAATGGACAGAACCTAGCCTGGTCATTGCCCGAATCTTAAATTTTCTTCCTCACTGCGCCATCATTTCATGCCTTTAATGTTCATTTCCTGTGCTATTTTTCCCAAGGCTACCTTTTTCCTTGTTTTGAGTGATTGTACATGGTATCACTTGAATCAAGCTGTTTTGTTAAGAGACCTTGGAAGGTATTATTACAAAATTAAAAGCTTTCTTTAATAACCTCTCCATACTTGAGAGCAAACCTATGCTGCATGATAAAGTTCAAAGCTTGTTAATTTTGATGTACTGTAAATATCTGGTTTCTGTTCCCTATGGTACTGAACTACTGTATACATATGCACTTTGAAATGCAGTAAAGCATACATGTATTAAAATGATGTTTGTCCTGCATGTTGTAATAATGAAAACTTGAAATATATATGTATACACTAATCTGTAGACTTTGTGCAGTATCGCAGCTAAGCGTACAATTCAATAGTATCATGCTGTTGTCTCTGCAAATTTTAAACACTGGAAAATAATAATATCATGCTTGATATTGGAGAGAGGAAAACAAATTGTCATAAAGATTGGATCGTTAATTCTTTACAATGGAAGTATCTATATGCGCTCTAATGAATCTGAAAACTGTGTAACTTAGACAATTTATCTGGGCTCTGCCTTGCAGTGTCTTGGGAAATGCATTGATCTGTAAACTGCTATTGTACGGTATACAAACTGGAGGCCTAGTGTATAGCCCACTGTTTTGTTACAAAATTGAAAATAGATTCAAAATATTAACTTTTAGCTGCTACAGCTATCTACAAGGTTGAGACAATAAACATAATTGATTACTCAAACTGACCTTCCATATATAATGACTGCTAATTGGGTCAATCCATGCCAAATCAAGAGGCCTCCACGTTAAGTCCCACTTAGAATTGCCTGAAATTGATATGGTGTCTAGCCACGTGTGTCAAAGGATGAATTTGGGCAAAACAACTTTTTAAAACTTTTTGGTTACTAACTAGGGTATCATACGGCCATGCCATGCCCTCAAGTTTGGAGTCATCTTTTGCATAAATGTAAAGTACAGTAGTTTATGTCTGATAAATATTGCAAATATTGTGGAAGACATGTGACCAGTCTTCTAATTTAGCTAATTTTTAGGAAAATTTACGGTCTCAATTTTTCGTAACGAGTGATTATTAAATGGCAGAAAATGAGATAGCCCTGGGCATTTTCTAGCCCTACTTTGCACTATGCAGATTTGTATACATACAGTGGAATCGACCCAAAAATCTGTTGATTTGGCATGGATTGACCCAATTACTTTTTGTGACAATCTGAGCAAATTATGTAAAGAAATAAAGGTCACTGCAGACCTGTATTGAGCAGTTATGCTTAAATTTTCGTTTGTACTGTAACATGTTATACTGTGTTTTCTCTGCACTGTTACTACAGTAGAAACTGGATAACCGCTACTACAGTATAAACTGGATACTATTCAAGAATTCAGTACTCTACAGAATTCACATGTTGCTTTCTCTTAAATTGCATTTTCAAATCAACGTGCTTGGTTGATTTGCCGCGCGATTGCAATGTTTGTTTATTCCGTGCCCAATTCAGTATATTACATACATATATACAGTACTTTAATCAATGTAGTGTGTACCAACATACTGCTTTGTAAATTACTGTACACTATAAACTGACTACTGTACTTTAGTCTACATACTGTATACAGACACGCACGCATACATACATACACGCATACATAAATACAGTATGTACAAGTTCCGAACATTAATTGCAGGGAATAATTTAAGTGTTCAAAGTTGGATTTTGTTTACTGTATAAATTACAAATGAAAATATTTGGTTTCTGTGTAAGTTCTACAAAAGCTGTTTGTTTTTGTCCCTTGTTCTTTCTGTTACTTGTCATTCAGCCTCTGAAGAAGATC
Source organism: Apostichopus parvimensis (assembly GCA_000934455.1). NCBI lineage: Eukaryota > Metazoa > Echinodermata > Holothuroidea > Aspidochirotida > Stichopodidae > Apostichopus > Apostichopus parvimensis. The sequence goes on from KN882877.1 coordinate 158,757, forward strand.
CTGCTAGGATCGAAATGTCAGCCCCACATACTTTTACATGTACAAAAACTGACATTATTTAATCTTTGCACTTATATCTAGCTATTTAATCATTTTGCATACACATGTACAGTAATACTGTACAGAACATGTACAGTAGAACTGTTCATGTACAGTATGTACAGTACATTTACAGTACAGTTGTACCGTGCAGTAACATTTTGCAATGCGCTACCAGATAAATTGTTTTCTGCAGTTACAGTATAAACTGTTCTACATTTGTCTTTGGTGTACATACATGTAGGGCCTACATAAAATAAATCCTGTAGATGACACTGACTTTGTTAACCACAGTACCTTGAGGACACTTGTAGTAAAGTGGTATACTTAACTAGAACTGTAGGAAGTATCTTGGCAAGACTGAATGGGGAGTGGAACCTCAACTTGTCAGAATTTGCAAACAATTTGTATGGCCTACAGTACTGTACACCTTTAATGTGACTGATATCTGTACTTATAAACTGACATGCATGCAGTACTAAGTAAGGGCTGTAATTACTGTAGTAATAATACTGTGTGCATCTAAGATTCTAGCGTACAAGTTATTATGCACAAAATAAACTCGAAGTTCACCCAAATATTTGTAGATTACACATATATATTCACTCACAGTACATGTCAATTGTTTAACTACGCTTTATGCATGCATAAGTACTGTAACTAAATTAAAATAAACATGATTTCTTAAATAGTTTTCTGTCTGGTAATGTAACTTCCGTCCCCATTCTTGTTATCATATACCTCCTATCACAAACTTTAACTGTGCAGGTTGGCGGGGGGGAGGGGAGGATAGATGGGGGGTCCATTTCTTTTCCTAAGTACTCAATTTGCAAAGTGCTATGAGACTCTACATACAGTATTTGAAATGAAAGGCATTCTGCAAGGCACCTACAACAGTTTACAGACTTGGCCATTATCATCCCCTCTGAAGTTAATTGACTTTATATATTGAAATCAGTTTAGGGTGATCAACATTTTCTGTTTCACTTTTTTCAAGCTATTGTTTTGAGATTTTTGATCCAACTAGCAATATGAAAAATGAGAAACGGTTGTCGTAAAATTCCTTTATTGTACTGTACAGTAAATTGAATTTATGTTTGTTGCACTGTACAGTACTTTACATACAGTATGTACAGTATGTACTGTTAATAAATGTAGTTACGTTTCTGTGTACATGCTTGACAAGTAATACATATGTACAGAGTATGTACACAGTGTCAAGACCACATACAGTACATACATGGACTGTTCTACTGTAAGTGTGACATATCACAGTTCAAAAATCAAATAATAAACTGTTTACATGTACAAAATACTGTAACTGACAATTTCCTAATTCTTGTCCAACTTCCAAGACGACTTGTAGAGCAGTTTGTTTACATTTAGAGAGGTGCATTCTACTACCTCAAAGTTCATCATCCACTGATCCCCCCCTCATCACATTGTAAGTGCATAAGGCCATGTGCCAATAAACCAAAATTTTACAACTGTCATTTGTAACAGAATGTCAATTTATATACAGTATACGTAGTCTAAATTTCTGTCTTATATGTGTATACATACTATATTGTAGTATAAATTTTTGTGCAAATTTACTTTTCTCACTTAAGGCAAGCAGCTGACAATTTAATCATTGTCCGACCTGTTGAATTGTAATTCAATCAGGATTGTAGGGCTATAGCACTTGGCGCATTTGTAATTTCAAGCCTTTCTCTGTGTTTTGTGACAGGGTACACTTAATTATGCGGCGCTCGGGTCTCACCAGCATCTTTAGTCTATCCACAGTGATTTGATCTGCACATTAAAGGATTCCAGACTTACTGTACTGTAAACAAAATATATTGATGTTAAAACTTACAGCCTAAATTTGAAAAATTCTCCCAAATAACATGCATTGATCATCATATGTCTGACATGAAATATGAACTTACAGTAGGTACAGTAAGATTATGAACTCCAATATTTTACAGTACATGTCTGGGATTTTAATATAGTCTGCACAGTACATAGAGACATACTGTACATTAGCAGTGAACCTTGATATCCAACCTTTATCAAAATTGGCTCGTTACAAGAAGCAGCACTTTCAAAACATGGCAACAGACAGATACTGATCTATACAGTATACATAAGAGTTCTGAACATTAATAACGGGGAATCATGACAGAGAATAATTTAGTGTTCAAAGTTGAAATTTTATATAGTAGGTACGAGTTCCGAACATTAATTACAGGCAATAATTTAGTGTTCAAAGTTGAAATTTCATATAGTTCTGAAGGTACGAGTTCCAAACATTAATTACAGACAATAATTTAGTGTTCAAAGTTGAAATTTCATGTAGGTACAAGTTTCGAACATTAATTACAGGCAATAATTTAGTGTTTAAAGTTGAAATTTCATGTAGTAGACAGTACGAGTTCCGAACATTAATTACAGGCAATAATTTAGTGTTCAAAGTTGAAATTTGATGTAGTAGGTACGAGTTCTGAACATTAATTACAGAGAATAATTTAGTGTTCAAAGTTGAAATTTCATGTAGTAGGTATGAGTTCTGAACATTAATTACAGAGAATAATTTAGTGTTCAAAGTTGAAAATTTTATATACATGTACCTTAGTTTTAAGTGCTTGGACTTTTGTGTACAAAACAAAACCCATTTGGTTTATGTGTACAAAAACTGCTATAAATTTATTCTTTGCATTTGTATAGCGATTTGACCATTTTGCATACATGTGCTGTACCCGTGCAGTAAACATTTTGCAATGGGCTGTGGGATTAATTACTCCCTGCATGTACAGTATAAGTTATAAACAGTCTTATCTACTATACAATACTGTATGACTGAAACTAGTACAGTACAGTATATATATGTACATAGATCCTTTGTATAATTCACTTTGAAATCAATTGTTTAGTGCGTATACATGTAGATCTCCGGCAGCTACAGTAAGTTGTATCTACAGTAGATCGATTGATTGTATTCACTGTAGAAAGGTTATATTATTGCTAGGTACCGTCCCTGTAATTAACACTGAGGAAGTGTAGGGAAGGAATATATCTAATGATGAATGAGTGACTAATGCTTTGCCTTATCTGTGCAGTGTATTCAATTATCCCTAAAGAGTATTTAAAGACCACGCTTCCTTCCAGAATTAATTAACTTTAAAAAAGAATAAATCTTGTAGTTACCTACATCATAGGTAAAATTTACTTCCAACGTTCGACATAGTTATTTCCAATGTTATCGATTCAAGGTACAGGTACAGTTTATCACTGTACATAGCAGCTTTATAGCAGGTAAAAATTGAGTTTGATTTAGTATCTAAATTGCTAATTATTTCTGTTTGAAATTAATTTTGAGAATTTGTCCAGGGTCGATATAAAAGATCAATGCTCTGTCTAAAACTGATGAAACTTGTTTAAGTGCAATTCCAGGGAATTATTTAGATATGAATTGTACAGTGATGATCTCCTTACCAGCACAGTGCTGTACTATGTATACAGTATGTATTCATCGTCTTGGTCGCCTAGTGACAAGTTCTGGATACACAACAAAGGTAGAATTACCATAGAGCTCTCATCAAATAGGGACTGATTGTCATATCCGCATTCCTTCATAAATGGGTTTGTCTTTGTGACAAGTTGACCTGAATAAAGGGTAATTATTTTGTAAAGTAATGGGAACCTACAGTACTTCTACATTAGGTAGGTTTACTGTACATACACCATTGCACTACACATATATATGTCTAGGATGCCAAAAATTTATACTTGCTACTTTTTTGAACTGAACTAAACTTTAAACACGAGACATATCTACTGTGTCCTTCTACTGTACTTTTGCTACCGGCTGTTTTTCTTATCCCTGAATCCCACTCCCTTCCTCCCCCTCCCCCTCCCCTTCCCCTCCCTTGTTTTTTGTTAAGTAAGTAGTTAATCCGAGCTGTACAATACAACATATTTTACACTCAACAGAAGGGGGGGGGGGGGACACATAAATTTATTGTGTGTGCTACACACTACTGCAAGTTCAGCGCCTAACTTCGAGCACTGTACTGCGGATGTATGCGGGAGCGGCAGTTTTAGCCTCTCTGGAGGACACTTTATCTATATCACAGTGTAGTAGACTTGCAGATCAGAGGAAGAGCAATTGAGTAACCACAGATCATATCAACACACATTGTCAAGATTCCTACCTAGGCTGGAGTGCCAGATTTAATTACTAGGCACCAAGCAAGCAGTATATAAGTTCTGTATGTTCAGTATACAGTGTATGCATACAATTTATAGGTAGGGAGTTGTTATGGAACAACTCCCTGATATAGACCTATACAGTACAGTACATGGTTCAATGTACACTTTATTGACATGTCCCACTTTATTGATAGCACTACTAAAAATAATATATATATATTATGATCATTTACGGTTGGGGGGGGGGGGGGGGCCAAATTACTGATGGAAAAAATTCAGTGATCACAGTTAAATCCTTTTTTTTTTCTTTTTTTCCCTTAATGTAGATCTCTCTTTGCTCACGTTAATTAAAACAAACCTGCTTTATATTAAAAAGAATTGCCATAGACTGACTACAGTAACATATTTTGATGATGTCTAAAACAGTGTATTGCTATAATGACTCGAGAAATAACTATGAAGAAGACCTCAATTGTATGAGCTCTAATAGGATGTAAGTAGTGGTCAGTGAACAGGTTGAACAAACTGTATTGTTGTTTGAGACTGGCACTGTACTACTGTAAGTATATATAAGGAGTTGAGTATTGTTTATCTGTACTGTAGGCTGTAGCTATATGCAGTGAAGTTCATTGCTGAAGTCACCATTTTGACAAATTGCATTTTGATAGAAATTGGAACCAGAAAAATCCCATTTGCTTGCCTAAATAGTCAAATTTTATTTCAAAGATACAGTATATATGTTTAAGCTCCGAAAAGTTGAAGTCCCAAAAATTTGAAGCCTTTAACATGTGATGTAAGTAAAAATTTCAATATATATGGTGTTTGAAATTTTGGCCCTCAGTGTACAAAAGTTACACCACTGATTGTGAAAATGACCATATTGCAAATAATTTCATACATTACATCTTATAGGTTGCGTACAGTCATATAGTGTATGGTACAGTATGTCTGTTTAGTACATGTACTTGGTGATTATGCCAAGTGTTCCTAAACTCATCTACAGGAATTGTTTCCTCTACAGATAATTAAGTTAGTTCCTTACAAGCTCAAATATCACACACAGGTCTGTACCTGTACAAAAACAGGTTCATGCAGAGGTCATAGGTCCCTGGGAAGATATGAATATATATAGTCTAAAAGCAATGCTAATGTCTAGTGCGCAGCGCAGTACAGTATGTACTGAGTAACCACACATCCATAAGGGTTCGTAAGAATCTCTCCCACCTTGGGTGGCTTTGATTCATAGTCATGGAAATCAGGTCTTCGGTACTTTACAAAGATAACCAAATATCCTCATAATTACTGTATCTCTAACTTACTACACAATGTCAGGTAAATACTTAATTTTGGGTATAGGCTACAGTACCTGTACTATTCCATACATGTACTGTATGTATTACTACAGTAGTTACGGTGTTTACTCTAGATACAGTCATGCTGTTTACAAACCCTGGGGTTTACATTTTTCCAGTCAAAACAAGAGCTGTGATGTGCATCTATAGTATCATGCATGTACTATTACATCATTGTGTACTGTACATTGTTAAACCTGTCTCTACACAACTAATATACAGAGCACTCTTGTTCTTTCTTGTTGATAACAATCTTATAACACATTCGGCTGGAAATATTGTAACTGGCCGTTTCTGGTCAAAGTACATATTTGGTTAAAGTACATATTTGTCCATATTTATTAGTATTATCTTTAATTTCTTTTTTTTTCTGATTTGCATTTCTCCAGTCTTTTACACTTAGCAAAAAGAAGATTATCCACTACACAAGCTTTGATTCGAGGAAACGGGCTAATGCAGCTTTCTTAATTGGAGCATACGCCGTAAGTATCTGCCATGAATTTTAATCTGGTTTAAGGATTAAAAGTCCTTGAAAAATCTGTGTAATAAACGTCATGTAATTAGAATAGAGAGACTGAGTACATAACAAAGGTTTCTTCATACAAAAAACTATATAGACAGAACTGTACTACTAACTGTGTTATGTGGTTTGTGTTGATTTTCATTGACCAGACTTTAGTTCCCATTTTTAATTAGTTTACAGAAGCCTCTCTGTCAATGAAGTCCTTCAGACATTGTTTTGATAAGAAACTGAACAATAGTATTTCGATACAGGATGTCGGCTTGAATTCCTTTGTTTTGTATTCACACCAATTGTTAGTGGTCTTTTGTTGTGGCCACTCCATGGTCAAGTTTCCATCACAAGAAAACCCAAGGAATAACTTTAAAACTGTACAGAACTCAAAGAAATTAATCGATCCCCTAAATTATTAAACCAGTGGTACTCGCCAATAGAGGTTTTCAGGATGTGTTGATTACGTGTTGGGGAGTGGGGAGGGGGGGCAGAGTAGGAGGGATGGGGGAAGAGTAGGAGGGATGGAGCACATGTGTGTTCTGATAATTTTGAAGACAGTGCAACAAACCCACAGCTTAGAGTTTTGATTCATACAGACCGATCTGCTGTAGGTAGGAGTGTTTTGATTGCTGTTCCCATTAATCACACCCTTTATGACCTTGGAATTACCAAGTTTGAATTGATTGGGATTAATGTGGTATTTCTTATCCAGGACTTTACATTTGTTTTCGGCCTTGTGATGTACCGTACATGTTTTTCATTAACTTTAATGTCGGAAAATTTATCACTCTGTCTCCGAAAGTAAAAGTTCTGTTGATTGTATGTGTGACAACCATGTCCAGGATAATGAAAGTTTAGGTTAACCTTCTTAAGTAATACAAAGTATTTAATGCTTTCTTTTTCACAATATTAGTTTTGAAAGTTCCTGTTTAAGATGAGAGTACTCATGACTCAGAATTGTTTTTATAATTTGTTTATTTTATTTTATTTTATTTTATTTCTTAATTTCTTTCAAAGAAGACTGAAATTGTGATTGATTCCAACGGTTTCTTTCCTTATGTATGCAGGTCGTCTACTTAAAGAAGACACCGGAAGAAGCATACCGCCCTCTAGTGTCTGGAAACAACCCACCGTATTTACCATTCAGGTAATGTGCGTTTCATTACATATGACCGAGACCATGTCGGAGTTACATTCATACCCGCCAAGCAATGTCGCTAACACAAGACAACAAATTTGTCACATTGGGTTTCGTTCCTTCTGCTTCTAGCCAAGGCTACCTCCCGTTTATCAATAATCATATTTATTCTGACCTCTTGAAGATTTGTTTTAGATGGGTGTAAAGAGCATTAATGTTTGCTTCACATTGAACCCCTCTGTTAGGGCCCCCGTGACGTATACTCCATTGAAAATTTGAGCATGGGTGACCATTATCAGACTTTATAGCATATTTTGGGGCAAAACCTTCTGATCTTTAATGTTAACTAACTAGTCGTTACTCGGAACTGGTTGTACGGTAAATATGTCATGCTCTCTCCCTCTTTAGTTAAAGTAATCATGGGAAAAAATTGATTATTGTAAGTTTTAATAATCTCTGACAAAATGTTCGTTCCCCGAACAAACCTAGGTTGTTCCAATCTTGATCGGCCTTTCGACTGTATCAGCTAAACTTGACAGTACAGTAGGGTGAAACAGACTTAGCCTAGCTACCACTACGCTGCACTGCTTTTAATGTAAATACTTGTTTACGCCGTCCCATTTCTGTGACACCGATAAATCTCTCGGCCAGATTTTAATAACGATGCTGGCTTCGTCTTTCCAATCAGTAAATAAGCCCTAAAGCTACATCAGAAAAGGCCAAACTGTGTCATCCATCTCGCCGTGGGTAATTGTAGAGTCTAGTTCTGTCATCAAAGCTTTCTTTCGGAAGAAATGGACATTTTATCTCTCCGTTTGTGTTTGATTGTCTTTTTCGTTTTCTCCGTCAACCATTATGAATAGTTAAACTACACCTGTGCCGATATGATGTCGGTAGTACCACTGTAAAATACGTGGGTGGCTTTGATTTAGAACAATTATCAAAGTGGAACGGTATGTGAATCAATCTGAATGAGATTTTTACTTTTGATGTACATAAAAGGGATTAAAGACAGAAAGCAAAAAAAAATAATAATAAATAAATTAAAAAATAAATAAAATATAAAATGATCACTTGTAAGCGGTACTGTTAAAAAAAAGTTCAGTGCACTGTGATTAACTTAGGTAAGGTTCTCACAGTCAAAACATTTCAATAGTTACCATACTTGAAGTATTGTACACTTTCCCACTTCCCTTATATACTATTAAAGAAGTGCTGGAAGTTGTTTGTCTTACATTGCATATGCTGCTGCTGCAATCTTAATCCCACCAACATTTTATCAGGAACAATGAAATGGAATATATTACAATCAAAGGTTGCAAGAACAAAGAAACAATAAATAAACGAATTTATTCAAATTTGTTAGACACCAAATTTTCTGTAGCTTGAATGATTATATAAGTGTGTTGGTACAGTAGCACATGGTACTATTCTGTGCAGTCGAATGAAGGTTACCTCTAACTGAGAAGTACTGTTACTTAAGCCCACCAAAATTGCACCAAGAACGATGAAACAGGGTATACAGATACAGGAATCTTTCAGAGGTTTGGAACTCAAAATCGAAAGAAGAAGTGAAGTAACCCACTAAATTTGTTATCAAACTTCCTGCAGATTTGTAACAGATTTTGAAACTGTAGATTGCAAACTTCCTGCAAACTTCCTGCAGACACAAATTTTCTGCAGATTGAGCGGTCCATTGTTTCTTTATTTACTGTAGGAGCAGCCAGTTTTAGTATCTCGATGTTATTTTGTTCCTCTCTTACTGAACATGTCTCAAAACCTCTTTATGTTCTTCCCTATCTGCCTAAACCACATGACTGGAAGTTTTTGCACTGCATCCCCCCCGCGCCCCCCCCCCCATCTCTGGAGCATCGCCCACTTTCTCTTTCCTCCAAATCTAACATTCAGAAGATAAAACTGCATTACTGTACATGGATTTTTTGTTAACAGAGCTTCTGAGGAGTGAAACAGCCGTCCAGACATTTATAAAAATCAACTCTCAAATCTGACTCAAGTTAGGATTAGACAATCAAAGTATGATCACTTCCTCAATTGAAAACAAATAATTATATGGAAGTAATTTCCAAAAGAGGAAACTTCGGGGGTGATCTTCGGTTTCTCAAATTTGTCTGCAGTCTCTTGTTTCATTCCTGATTAGTCTGAAAAGTCTAAGACAGTCAATTTCCTTTCTTCATGATCTCCTTCTCTCAAGAATAAACATCAAAAAGACTCTCCAGATTCAAATTTCTTTGATAAAATCTTTCCAATACCCCCCCCCCCCCCATGCTTTCTCCAGTGAGTATATGCTCGGTCTGTTTCACCATAAGTAATGAGATGTCGCCGAGACGGTCGTCGTGTCGTTTATTACTCGAATCGGAGACGATAGCAGCGCGGCGGCTCTGCGATGCATAGGCTGAAAGTACACTTTAGGAGTAACAACAGGTTGATGTGTTCGTAGGAAAGAGGTCAGCTCTTGCAGATTTATCAAACGAACTGATCAATCTTTAAAAAGTCTTTTAATAAAGAAAAGTTAAATTAAAAAGGAGAGACAAAAACAAAAAATAAAAGCAGTGCAAAAGCCTGGAGCTGTAATACTATTGGTTTGCCATTGAACGGAAAGTAGATACTTTCATTTTGAAAAGCTTTTTACTAATACATGAGAAAGAGAAAGAAGTTGTGATTTATTTTTAGCTTGTCTAATCTTGTTTTTGCCTGTCTCGTATTCTGTTCTCATTCTCTCTTGGATGTGACTTTATTGCTTTCCACAAAGACATTTAGAAAGTTACTGAAGTTGATTTTGAGACATTTTAGACCTGAGTGGAGACTGATTCTGGGAGCTATATGAGAGAATGACTTATACAGTATATTGTACATATGTATACTATGTGTGTGCTGTACATAGGGCTTCAGTTCTAAAGATGGCCGACCTACTGTAGGTTGTTACAGTTAGTGCATTAGTGTAACTTGTACACGGTTTATCATTGTTGTTGTGTAACAGGGAATAAGACAAAGTTACTGAAGTTGATTTTGAGACATTTTAGACCTGAGTGGAGACTGATTCTGGAGCGATATGAGAGAATGACTTATATACTGTACATATGTATACTATGTGTGTTCAACTACATAGGGCTTCAGTTCTAAAGATGGCCGACCTACTGTAGGTTGTTAGAGTCTGTGGAGGAGTGTACTTACAAGTACAAGATTTATCATTGTTGTTGTGTACACTCTTTGTGTACCGTAGAGTAGCAGGTTTGAGAATCCTGCTTCCGATAAAACGCTGGCAATGCACATCCCTGTGACACACGAAAAGTACCATACTGCAGGCTCTACATAAAACTTTTTCTAGCAATTTGCCCATATTCTGCAATGTTGCATTTTTTGCTATGTGATATCAGATAATTTCTTCCCTGTGTTTTAACAATGGACTGTACTTTTCAAAAAATAAATCCATACTTTAGTGTGGGATGGTGCATAATGGATATGTACTGTCCTTTCATGCAATTATAGCTTGCATTTAGCTACAGTAGTTTTAGTGTACATAATGGAATGTACTGTTCAAAATTATATCCATACTTCAGATATGGATAGTGCATAATGGATTTGTACTGTGACAGTGTACTCGTGCTAGTGCAACATGCATTTAACTACTGTGCCCTACTAAGTGTATTCAGTCATAAGGCAGGGTCACTTGTGTCAGTCGCTACACACACTGTATGACTGCATATTCATCAGTGTGGGTGTACTGCATGACATTACATATCTCTGCACAACCATCGCACTCTCACTTTACCGTGTCAAAATTGTTCTTGCAACCACTGAAACTGACCAACTCAAGAATGGTCCTACTCTTTCGTGCTACCAGCCAGAGTGTCCTGTCACAAACTTTTTTCAACTATTTTGATCCAGAAATCATCGGGACTATCTACAGTAGTATCATCTCTGGGATTCCCCAATACGTTCAGTTCTCATGTCATACAGTACAGTGTTTTATTGTGGAGAAATCACATGTATGATTTGCAAACACATTGTCAGATACACCACTCTAGTCAACTGTATCGTTGTTATAGTTACGTACATGGTTACAAGGCTGAAAGGAAGTATCGCTGGGAGAGACGGCTCAATTTGACAACAGTGGTACATAATCCCACACATGACTGACGTTTTATTAAAAGAATGTAAAATCTGCAAAATTGCTTTTAGCTCCAGAAGGAAAACAACTTACTTTTCTACAAAAAAATTGTTATCATTCAAAACCTCCTGACTTTTAAAAGTTCAGTAAGAAATTAAATTTGGGAAAGAAAAGTTTTCTCATTTCTAAAAACATTAAAAAAAAAATTCTTTTCCCAGACTAACGTCACTTTTCTCAATCTGGAACTATTTTTGTCTGTCGTTAATATTAATAAATCTGTATCTCTCCCATTATCAGTTGCGGTGCAGAACCGCAAGCAGTTTATATTTACTGTATAGAGTAGGTTTTATTTTGTTAAATTGTCACGTTGCCTTTTGGTCTCCCCCTCTCTCTCTCTTTCATCAGGGACGCTTCTTTTGGAGAATGCACTTACAATCTCACTCTGTTAGATTGCCTGAAGGCAGTCGACAAGGCCATCACCCACGGATTCCTCAACTTTGAAGATTTTGACGTCGAGGAATACGAACACTACGAGGTAACTATGGCAATGCGACAAAATAGGCTGTAGTCTGTAGGAAAAATTAATTAGAATCGGGGGTTGGCTCGTCCGAAACGAAAAACAGACCAAGATGTCGGCCTGTTTGGGTTTGGTTTCCATCTCACTTCAATTTGAAATTTGAGAGATTTTGCAGGATACCGTTTTTGGAAAAAATGTTTGATGTGACCGTGATTGCCACTGTTGTTGTTGTTTTTTTTCCGTTTTTTTTTTACCTAAATGAACTTGACTGCTCTTGGCAGAGAAGTAGGCATCTGTTGGGTATTGCTGTTTATATATACCTCAGATTTTGGAACCAAGAGGGGCGAAAAAGTGAAAAGAAACAGTGCTCGAAATTACCTGATTAGAGATGAGGATGATGTACAATAAGGAGTTAACATTTGACAAAGCAGCCATCGTACAGTATACTGTAAGTGGCTAGGAGTGAAGGGATTTTTATAAATGGAAAAATTTCAGGACATCACACCCATTGAGCCCCTTGTCCTCCTCAGGAATACCCGATCCCAATCTCGCCCCACCCTGACCTCCGCTCCAAGAAAGAAAATGTTGATGTGGATAAACATGTTGATGATGCTTTAAATAGGAAATGTGCCACATTGGACTTTGAACTGCCGTCGTTGGAATACATGTTGATGATTTTGATTGTTCCTACGATACCTTCAACTGAAGTCATGCTGTTATGAATCTAATTATAGCAATTGTCTCAGCTGTGTAGTGTTGAAATTTGGGCTATTTTACTGGTTAAAATACAAGTGGATATTGCCATTTGAACAAAAAACAAAAAAAGGCAATTTTCTGCCAGCGATCATTATAAACTTGAACAGATGGTACTGTGAGTCTGTGGACAATCGTCAGTTAAAGATTCGAAATGATTTCTGTCAGTAACGTAAGGCCTGTAGTACTGCTTATTATCAGCAGATATTATTAAGCTACTTTCAAAAGTTGTCCGTAACAGTAACCTGATGTGTCTTGTAATTCACAAAAAAGGCCAGTGAAAACATGATTTTAGCCAGTAGAAATTTGAAAGAATTTTTTTTTTTTAGCAAGTGGCTGATTTACTTTACTTGAAAAGATACCCTTAGCAGGGGAAAGTGATATCATTCTATATACATATCTATGTACAGTAGATCTGTTCAAAAGTCAACAAGTGACATTACTAATACAGTGCAGTTGATAGATGAGTCTGTACATTCATGTAAGGGGATATTGTATGGACCTGATGTATCAGTTTCTCCAATACCTGGTGGTTTGAACAATGGCTGCAAAAGAAGAAAGGAAGGAAAATTACCAACCAAGGCACTTAAAATTCCCTTTTGTCAAAATGACTGTTGCATCGTAACGACAAAAGCCTCTGGATCCATATGTTGGTTTTACCCCTTGCATTGGTAGAACTTCCAATGTCTCTTTTCGTCACATCCTGTCAGGAGGAATAATTCGTGGCCTGTTGACTTTATTGATTTATGGATAATTCCTTGGTCTGACCGAATTGATTTTGGTTTGTCTCCCTTCCTGGAGATGGCGGGATGATAATACTGGATCGAAGGAGAGTTAGACGGCTTGTAGTCAAGGTTTATTTACAGCAAGCCTTGCATCGATCAACAACACTTCACGACGGAAGAAAATGGCTGTGATCGTTACTAATTCAAAACTGTAGTATTTATTTACCACCGTAGCTTCGTCCCTGCTTGTCAAGTCAATTGTCTAAGTGTGTCCGTAAACGTGTTGCAAACCGTTTTCGTGGCGACGGTTGCAAGAATGTTCACCGTCTGTGAAATTAGCCAGCCCTTGGCCTGCAATATTTCAAACGGTGACAATACGATTCCACTATGATTTATATTCATCTTTTATTAATGTGGCCAGTTTCCTAAATTGTGCATGACATGTCTACAGAAGTAAACAACATTGATGGATTTATGTTTTCACGGGAAAATTTCTCTCCGTGTAAAAGAGGAGGAAAGATCAAGTTTCTCCCATCCGTCAAATGAGTTTTTGGATTCTTTAATAAAGTAATCAAGAAGGGGAAAAGTGACAGGGGATATTATAAACAAAATTTGGAAAGAACAAATGAATCTTTTTGCAATTCTAGTCGACAGGAAACATCTGATCTGATATATCGGCCACAAAATGCTTTGCAAAATATTTGCAAAATTTCAACAGCGGGTCTAGGAGGGTTTTTAAACAGAAATCTTGTACGTTCAAACCATTCCATGATAAAGTAAGTTCTTGATAAACTCCAAAACTGCTACAAAAACTACAAACAGTAAACAGCAATCCTGGCTTAAAAAATGTTTGGGAATTTGACACGAAACAAAGATATAAATTCTTCCTAAATTTTTCAAGTTGAGCAATTTCTTGGTCCGTGGTCTGCTCACGAGGAGTTAGTAATCCCAATGATTTGGTATTTGGTCTGAAACTTGTTTTAAAGCTCCTGTTTTGTCTTGACCAGTTTTGTTTGCAAGCAGACTTATCTTGATTAAGGCATAAAAAATGTTTGTCAAGACCAAATTCTATATTTTTCTGCACTTTATTTGCTTGTGTCTATAGACTGTGCGAGATGGGGGGGGGGTGGGAGGAGTGGAGGGAGGGTCTGGGGCATGGCACAGGGGTGGCTAGTAGTCATACAGAAATATCTTGTAAGCCACATTTGGGAAGCTTGTACAATGGTTTCCATATCAATGCATATGAATACCTCACAATGTTGTTTTGCTTGTGCTTTCAGCGTGTGGAAAATGGCGATTTTAACTGGATAGTACCAGGGAAGTTTTTAGCTTTCAGTGGCCCTCACCAGAAGAGTAAAATTGAAAATGGTAAGTTACTGTATTCCTGGAAATGAGATGTTTGTTGAAACAGTAACAGAGTGTTCACCATTTCTTGAAAGAAAGTTCCCACAGTTAAAGTACAACACTTTGTGAAAAGCTTTATGATAGGCCAACTGCAGACTGTTAGTGATTCAGGAAGTAACATCAAAAGATTTCTCTTAATTTTCACCTTTTTGCTGTGTGTGCTTTTTTTTTTAAATAGAAATGGACCATGATACAGAATAAATGATTGATAATGCAAAAGTTTTCATCTACAAATATTCTCTATGCAAACTACTGTCGACTTTTATTGTGGAATGCATTTGTACCTTACCAGTACTAGCTTTGCCTATTTGGTTAACATTTAACCAAATCTACCAAGTGATACTGGGATTAAGATTGCAATTGTCTATACAAGGGTCTCCCCCACCCCACCCCACCCCACCATTGCCCCCAGATATGTGGCCTCTCGTTAATGGTTTAATGAGCAAGTAGTTAACAAATTTGGTTTGATTCCCAACATTTTGTCACCCTCTTACATTTCTCTTTCTCAGTGTTAATCACAATTAAACAGCAGTAAATTTCAAAATATTTGATGTTTACTTCATCTTTTGCAATGAAGCTGTCCTACTCCAGATAATGAAGAAGAGTGTTGAGAAAGTTAAGGATTTGATAATATCCCATTAAGCTTTTTTTATGGTTTTAATTGCACTACAGTCCATGCTTCAACATGGCACAACGCTAAGGTATTAATCTTGTATACATGTGTCTTTTTATCCGTTCATTTATTCATGTATTCATTTTAGAAAAATGTAACCGGAGGTCATTAATCCCTTCTCGACTTCACAGGTTACCAATTACACGCCCCAGAAGCCTATTTCCTGTACTTCCGTAAGCATAACATAACAGGCTATTAATCCCTTCTCGACCTCACAGGTTACCCATTACACGCCCCAGAAGCCTATTTCCTGTACTTCCGTAAGCATAACATAACAGGCTATTAATCCCTTCTCGACTTCACAGGTTACCAATTACACGCCCCAGAAGCCTATTTCCTGTATTTTCCGTAAGCACAACATAACAGGTCATTAAACCCTTCTCGACTTCACAGGTTACCCATTACACGCCCCAGAAGCCTATTTTCCGTACTTCCGTAAGCATAACATAACGTGTGTGATCAGGTTGAACAAGAAGCTTTACGAGGCCCGCAAATTCAGCGATGCCGGTTTCGACCATCACGATCTCTTCTTCATCGATGGCAGCGTTCCCACCGACGACATCGTCCAGAAATTCCTGACCATCGCCGAAAGTGCCGAGGGCGGGACTGCTGTGCACTGCAAAGGTATGTCAACTTCCTCACAGCGTCCCTCTTGGAAATGAATACCGGTCTGTAGATTAAAGAAACAATTCTCGAATCGAAAAATATTAATGCAGACAGTCGACTTTTCGCCAGAACTCAAACCTTCAGAGCTCCCTCGATTGCCTAGTTATAATTTATGAAAATGAGTATTACAAAGTAATTTGGGAAGCTTTAAGTGAAAAATTCCCACATTAGTCTATCGAATTTCAAGTTCTTATTGGGAATGAACTCAAGGAAATGAACCAGATTGTTAAGTGAACTTGGTGTCTATCCACTCTCAATTATAGGTTAGTGATGATATTTTGAGTTTGAATAAAATTGTGTGTCTTAAGTTTATGTGATTTTCCTCCATTTAGTGTACTACAACAAGGGAAATTTATTTTGGAATTTTGTGGTTCAAGTTTTATCCAGAGAAAATTGGATGGATAAATCTGCATGTTGAAAGTTGCTTTTGCACTAGAAAATTAAACAACTACACCCTGTCCTGTTTGTGTTAATAAACATTAAAAATCATATTGTGTATTGTGCTAAAAGGTACTTTGACTGGAGTTTCTTTCAGAATAATTAAAGATATTCTTTGAAAAGCTACCGTAACTAGATGTGCAATAATAACTCTTTTAATTGTGTTTCAGAAATAATAATTATATTACCTTCTTAAATTGTCAAGTTTATGTTATGTTAATTTTTTCTTTCTGGGTTGATAGCTGGTCTTGGCAGGACAGGAACCCTGATTGGATGTTACATCATGAAACACTATCGGTTTACAGCTGCCGAGGCCCTAGGATGGATCAGAATATCCAGGCCGGGATCTATTATTGGCCCACAACAGCACTTCATGGAAGAGTTAGTCATTTTTGGGGTCTTTTTGTAAATGTTATTTCTCTTTATTCTGTATTGTTTTGTTTTTGACATCAGTGAAGTAATTTTTGCCCAGAACAAGATTCCAACCAGGGACCTCAGGGTTATAAGTCCTATTTGCTAACAACTGAGCTATCTAGTACTTGGTGATCCCTATATATATAGCAATTTCATTGCCAAGGATGTCAGTCAGAAAGCCACTGTACCTGGCAAAATGTGTAACTAGGGATCACATATGAATTTCAACTGAGAATACAGCAGGGAAGGGAATTCAAGAAAAGTGAAGTT
>KN882878.1:26726-40084 GCA_000934455.1 Apostichopus parvimensis
ATTCTTATGTCATTGTTTCCTGTTCGTCTATTATCATTCAATCGAAATAAATTAAATAATGCATTTATATACAACTTCCCACTGAGACGAAATGTCAAGAATTTATCTTAGACTTCATCTATTGTAGAATATTTGGAAGAGAGCTATAGTGCAAATGCGACATTTCAGTCCTAATTTGATAGTGGTGTCATCTGGAAACTTTAAACATATACCACAAGGGTGGGGGGGGGGGGGGTATGCGATATATGACGTCAAAGAGAGAAAGTTTCGTGTGTCGCTCAATTCTTTGAGGCAACGTCCAGAGAGGTGTACGTCATGAATGACGTAATTACGGCGAAGACTTGGGAGAGATCTTTCCCCCCTCTGTTCATAATGAGAGTCGTAACCTTAGCCTTAGCCAAAGTCGTCTTGCCGTGCTTACATCCTTTTGGTTGTCTCTCTCTGTAACGGTTACTTGTGATGTGTTACATGCGTCGTACCTGTTACCAAGCGTAACCTTGTTTAGTACCTTGCTACCATGCGTAGTTCATGAACAAGTGGAACCCCGAGTACCTGTTATGTATTTGGCATGTGGATAACACGTATCCATGGCAATAAAACTATTGAATTCGAATGTCAGAAGAGTTCCACGTGTTAAAAGGTAACATATATGGGTACCGGTGGAATCTCGATGCTCCGTTCAGTGTGAAATTGTGTATAATTAATATGTTGCTTGGTAACTATTTTAAGGTCATATTAGCTCAGTATCAAGAACAGGAAAATTCAACCACCCCCTCCCCTAACCCCACCCCCTCAAATCCTCCTAAATCCTTTGACACGATTAGATTTTGGTGTACCAGTGTCGATCTAAAACTGTGTTTCATTGAATTCCTAAGGGCCTTGTATTTGAATGACAGCTTACTGCTTGAACCAATGAAAGAAGAAATTTGCAAAATCGGAAGTGTTCTTTATAAAAACAACATTCTGATGTTTTATTCATTTGAAGGGGGGGGGGGCGGACTTGAAGGAAAAAAAGTTCCTGTCTGTGCATAATTCCTTAGAGGTTTTTTTTTTTTGACATATAAATAATGCTCCTGAAAAAGGGAACCCACACACAAGTTCCAAAAAGCGAACAATTGAATTTGCAAATCTCACGCAAGAAATGACGAAAGGCAGACCAAAATATATTTGAGTTATAATAAAAGAACGAATGAACAGCTGTCGAGAGAGGCTTTCTGTGCGAGACGCCTTCGTGAAAACTGAAATAGCCGAAACCGTCGCCTGCCTGTCAAGATGTTTCGCGAGAGAAAGATCAGAGTATCTCCTTTCGGAGCAAGTCATTCTTTTCTATAATGCTAATCCTCATACATATGCACCGCTACATGCACTGCTATCATGAAGGGACGGGACTATGTTACAGGTCACGGATGAACTCTTTTTCACCCGTGGATTTAGCTCTGGTTTTAAAGTGATACTTCTTCTACAGAGAATCTTGGCTTATTACAGCACGGAGTTCATCCGTGTCAGATGATCCGACTCAATCAGCGGTGAATTGTATACGCTTGTCAAAAATATTCCCCTTGTGTAATTTGTAATAACGGACCAAAAACCGGCATGATTCAAATAAGATGAAAGTAATAGACTAATTACTGTACATGCACGACTTCACGGTCAAGCTTTATTGGTAATTGTATGGTTGATTTATAATGACAATATGTTTTACGTATGTAAAAGAAATAAAAAAAAGAAACGAAGAAAAAAAAGACCAAGCCGTTGATTAATGATATGCAATATGAAATATATTTGATGAATGAATATCTTCGGAATATTCTTGAAAATGCTCCTTTTATTACGACCATTCTTTGCTATTTTCACCATTTCTACCAAACCAAACCATTTAATTTAACAGAAGTTATCAAATCATTGAAATTTCCTCGACCAATTGAAAGATGTTCTGTAGTGTTATTCATGAATATCCACGAGGAAGCTCACTTGTCGGATTTAAAACAGAGTTTTCATGCTGAATGAAGTCCGTAGCAGATTATTATTATCGGATACATAATTAGGCAAACTGATGTATCGTGCATATTCATGAGTGTCGCTCTTGACCGTTCTTATGAACACGAAAATCAATTCTATACTATGGAATGGACTCGTAATATTGAATACGGGTTTACACTACTATATCCATACCAATAATACTGAGGAATATACACAGCAGGTATATCATTTATATACACAGTTCGTTTTGATTTGTTCATGAGAATTACCTTTCTCATTTTGCAATATCTTGAGTGCGGGATGCCTCAAAGATTATACTGTGTTCATTCAACGTATGTAGTCCTATTTAAATACATAACTCCCTTCAAATGTGAACGAGAATGTGGCCACACGTGTGTAAAATACCGAAGCTTGCTGACTATATAGGCCTACAGTACCAATGGACGTTAAAAATATTGTTCGGTATTATAAGGTACCTCTGCACACACACACACACACACACGAAGAAACAAACATTACTTTAATCAACGGTAAACACTAACGTTTATACAAAATGTTTCTTCAAAAGATATACAGCCCTGAACGATTTTGAACTATATACTTTGCATATAGACACACAAATTACCAATCATACCCAATTTTCTGTTACTATTTTCCCCCCGTTATTCCTCTATCCCTATATTTGCTTAACGCTTCTGTAGTAGTGCGGTCGAGTACCTCTTCCGTTTCGAAGTTGTTGAATTTATTACAAATATAAATCAAAGTAAACATGGAGTTGGGGGGAAAGGAATATTTTTCTTTACAGAAATTCCTCGAATGGCTTGTTAAACAAGTCAACATTTCTTACTTAGGCTTACCATTTATCATGAATAGCCTATACTTATTTGATATTGTTGTCATTCAGTTTGAATATGAATCACTCCATACAATGGCAAAGAGAAGCCAATGTACGCCTGCCTCGTGATATCGTCTCTCGCTCAGTGTATCTGTGTGTGCATCAGTATCGACATTTCTAAGCGACAGAACGCAATTATTGATTTATGGTCATGAAATACTTTAATGCTTGCTTCCGATCAGGATAACTTATTCCGCGAATCCTGTGAACTGCAGGGTAACCCATTCATTATATCTTATGAAAGAATTATACAGTTGGAAGTGTATAGCTTAAATTTCTTAGATAGACCACGTTCGTACAGAACATTTCACGTCACATTTAATACGTCTTCTGAAATACAATTTTTTTTACGATACCATCTCAGAAAATAAAGGTATTGGAAAATCGAAAAGGTATTGGACAATTCGACTGGTTAATCCTTAAGCCATATCTTATTATCATGTATACCAAGTAAAGTTGGGAACCATGAAACACTATACACTTATTTGACTGCTAAATATCTGTACGTGAAACATAACGTACGATTAGATGGTAGCCTACCTAAACAGCTAAATGATTTTATAAAGCCTATCCTTTAAGATATCTGTCTACGTCATGTATTGTTTGACTGTATTATACCCGCCTGTAATTTGTGTTGCACAATTCATTCCAAGCACGTTGCCATCGTTTGCACAGTTACCAATGTATGCATGTCCACGGCAGTTTGCTATATATGAACGCAGTTGTTGATGCGGTGTTTATTACGGTTGTTGCTAAATTTGACTAGTAAACAATACAAGATTCATCAGGGAAATTGGACACCAAACATCTACTCAATTGTATAGTCGAGGGCAAACGTTTCGCCTCCGCTAATCTAAACTTAACATTAATTCCCGTTTCTTGTGGGTGGTATCTACATATTTAAACATGTGTTTTGGTTATTAAGCACGACGGATTTGGGCAAACTATCAAATTTAGAGGAAGCAATGATTTGTTTCGTTTGTCTCATCTATCAAAAAGTCATCCAACAGATAAATTAATATTTCAGTCTCATAATTAACAAGAAATAAGCCGCTAACCGTAACTTCTTGTCAATATGTTATTCTAATACAAACGGTATTTCAGGCACTTATGTCATTTGTCTTTGAAGTAATGTAATACCCATTTCCTTTTACTAATCAGCCAGTGGTTATATGTTAAGTCATGTCTCCTTGCGTGTTCTAGAATTTCCTTTTCAATCCTATCGCAATTTTTTTGACAGAGCTCACTATCAGATCACCTTTGAACTTTAGTAATTTCCCTACTCGGTGATCTTTCCGCACTTCCTATAAATATCATCATTGGATGATATGCACATAAACATTTCCCATTTAATATAATATAATGAATGTGCATGATAAATAATTTGGTTAAGTGTTTATGTATTAAAGGGGATGAACGCAAGAGTCGTTACAATGTACTCACCGTTTTCTATTACATATTTAGTAATCATAAAGTCATATAGTGTACAGTTTACATTTGTTGGATATACCACGTGCTTACAGAACATTTCATGTCACATTTAATACGTCTTCTGAAATTCAATTTTTTTTAACGATACCATCTTAGAAACTAAAGGTACCGAATGGGTACTGGACATTTCGAATGCTTAATCTTTATGCCATATCTTATGTAATTGAATGAATTGGTCATTTATTTGCAATTTGTTTAATAAGCTTATTGCACAAATTGATTACAATTAACATAAATTTGACAGGGATTTTTCAATCCACGTTTATTTTAGTTCTTTGTTTTAGCGAGTTCTTGGTAATAAAATTCGCTTAATACAAACCCGAAGGCCAACACTGCTGCCATTAGTAGAAAATACAAGTCCAATCTCTTTTTCTTTCTTTTTTGCACAGTATCATCTTAATTTGAAACGGTAATTGATCAAGAGCATGGATAAAATGTAAGCTCCTCTGTGTGGCTTACATTGAAACAGAGACGTTATTTACTCCATTACTGATGGAAATCGGCATTTTCTCTTAACGTGAAAACTTTATAGGGCCTATATTAAATTTATCGATTCATTACATGTCATTATACATTAACTTGAATATCAAGTGAAATTGGGAACCATGAAATGCTGTACACCTATTTGACTGCTGAATAACTGTACGTGAAATATAACGTACGATTAGATGGTAGCCTACCACAACAACTAAATGATTTTATAAAGCCTATCCTTCAAGATATCTGTCTACGTCATGTATTGTTTGACTGTATTATACCCGCCTGTAATTTGTGTTACACAATTCATTCCAAGCACGTTGCCATCGTTTGCACAGTTACCAATGTATGCATGTCCACGGCAGTTTGCTATATATGAACGCAGTTGATGACGCGGTGTTTATTACGGTTGTTCCTAAATTTGACTAGTAAACAATACAAGATTCATCAGGGAAATTAGATACCGACCACCTACTCAATTGTATAGTCGAGGGCAAACGTTTCGCCTCCGCTAATCTACACTTAACATTAATTCCCCGTTTTTTTGTGGGTGGTGTCTACATAATTAAACATGTGTTTTGGCTATTAAGCACGACGGATTTGGGCAAACTATCAAATTTAGAGGAAGCAATGATTTGTTTCGTTTGTCTCATCTATCAAAAAGTCAACCAACAGATAAATTAACATGCCAGTTTCGTAATTAACAAGAAATAAGCCGCTAACCGTAACTTCTTGTCAATATGTTATTCTAATACAAACGGTTTTTCAGGCACTTATGTCATTTGTCTTTGTAATATAATTTATCACTCCTTTTTTTTTTACTAATCAGCCAGTGGTTATATCTTAAGCTATGTCTCCTGTCATCTCCTACAACTTTCCTTGCAAGCCTATTTGCATTTTGTCGCAGAGCTCACTATCAGGTCACCTTTGGACTTTCAGTCATATTCCTACTCGGTGATCTATCTACAGTTCATATAAATAGCGTCATTGGAGGATATGCACATAAACATTCCCTATACATAATTGAATTTATGTGTATTATAAAATCATTTAGTTAAGTGTTTATTTTTTAAGGGGGGTGTCTCAAGAGTCGATGCAATGTGCTCCCGTTTTATATAACATATTAAATAAACATATAAAGTAATGAAAGGCTAATAGAAAAGCATTTATTATTCACATCAAATCGTTTGGTGTTAAGCGTTTCCTGTAAGCATTTCGCTAATCGAGCCCTTTTAATGGCGTGAAGGGGGAAGGGGGGAGGGGAACTGATAAGAGCGTAAAATGTTATTGTCGCCATGTAGCATTGAAATAGTGTAATGGAGAGACATATAAGTTGAATGACTTACAAGAGAGATAAAGGTAGGAAGTTAATAGCTCATTAATGTGATGTCATCTCAGTATTCTGGTTTCTGTGTTCAACTTTCACTGACAGTTGAATAATGAACCTATTACAAGTAAATTTGATTCCCCGTTTTCGATTCTTCCGTCCCTCTGGTTGCTTCCGGCCACAAATCTCTGTGGCCCACGACCTACATATGACTAACCGGACGTTTAAGACCGTAATGTTCGCTTTTTTTATCCTTATGTCTTTGATATAGGTCGCCTATACCATTCGGTCACCCTCTTGATAAATGTCTTAGCAAACATATTTGATTACACTGGGAGCTATTTTGGAAGAAACAAGTGAGAAATAAGTTGTGTTTATGTATGTAGAGCATCTCCGGGACGTTATCAGACAATAACGTTAATTAAAGTCAGACATGTGCTATATACGCCTTCGTCGTATGGGAAGACGGATGTCATGTACCTGGTGCATACAGTGAACCCCCACTGTCAGTTAGCTCATCAATCTTTCTGTCTGTTGAAAAGTTGAGAGAAATCAATAACGGGAAATAAGATCTCTCGCAAGGTATTTAAATTTTCTTTGATCTGGCTGCCAATTGTCTCTATATTTATTCATTTTTCTGCGTCAGCGAACCAAAGGTATTTCTGTGCGAACAAAGAAAAGGAAATAAAAAAGTCAGAAGATAGACACTGTTAATTTATTTCGACATTTCAATTCAAAGAATCACCAGTGCATGCGACGCCTTGAGAACACACTTTCAAAATTCATGTGGGACATGCTGTCAGTATGTGAACTATGTGTATACAGCATTAGTAGAAAACCTATGGAAAGGAGAAGGTTCTGCCGATAGCTAAACCATATATATTAGTAGTCGAACAGCTTTCTTTCATAATCATTCTTACCAAAAATCCAATGATCTACGAAACGTTAAATAGCCAGCTTTTACAGTATTACAAAGGAAGACCTACTTTGTGACGTCATGATTCGCTATGTTACGGTGTGAGGACGTCGCTGCATGACACATTCTATGATAGGAAGACATTTAGATAAATAAATTTATATCGATCATTTACTTGATGAACTAGAAAGAGAGTCGGTTAAAGGCTTAGACCAAAGTATAATGACTAATTTAACATTGCAGTCCAACTGCTTCGGAATATGCTGTAGATATACAATAATTGCACTATCAGAATTAAGTAATGATGTGCGATTTTCAAAAGTACTACTTCGCCAATTTCAAATAGGTCTAAACTAATTAAAATAGAGTAGACCTATGATGACTGTACACCAGTGAAATGATGTCAAAAGTCGTAACAAAGAAAAACACATTATTTGTGACGTGAGTGGTTTAGAAGTATGACGTCATCCGTGACGTCCAATTGCGTGTATAAGCCAGACGTTCTTTAAATTTTATGTATAAACATTGCGTACACTTCCACTGAACATAACATCAGCACAATTTTTATGTAGCCTAACTATTATTTTTGCTATTTTCTTTTCTTCTCAAATTGGAAACTCTCTACTAAACTTTTGTTTGAGGAAAAGAGAGTCTTGACTTAAATTAATTACAATCGTGGTAACGGCTTGTTAACATTGTGCTAACAAATCTGTTAAATTTGATACCGATATAAAAATGATATAAATAACGGTTCCAATGCACTTCAAATATGTCGGCCGGAAACTTCCTTTTCATTAGTATGTATGTAAATTACATTCATGTTCTAAAGAAATCCCCCGGGAAAAATAATTGCACTGATTATTTCAATGATATTTTCGGAACAGCTATTGAGCGATACTGTTGTAATAGGATTATAGTATATTGCAAATTTTGGAGATTTCAAGTCAAAATGCTCTCATAATATTGTGATATTGTGAAAATCGGAAGTGCGCTAGACTGGTTTGCCTTTTTAAGGAGCTTCTCATGCAAATAAAGAGTTTAATTAACATACGTTTTTATCTCGAAAAGAGAAACAGGTGTCATCAATTTCTGTGTTTACACTCGTCAGTATGCAAATTACACGTGTGGTATATATATAACCTCGTTGAGCAACCGACTGGCCTAATTTTCGTGGGAAGTCGTAATGAACAATACAAAACTGAGAGTCGTACTAATTGTGTGTTGATCAGTAAATACAGGTTCTGTTTACAGAACAATTCGCTGATTGAATTTTCGAGATGACTTTTAAAGTCAACACAGCTGGAGCTAAATAAATATGTTGATAATTTTCGGGGTCGGTGGATGTCTAAGTTTTTCGATAGTTTATAGCATGCATATGCAGACCTATGCAAGTAATATAAAAAAGTATGATGAATTGATTTGGCAAAGTTTGTTAGGCAAAATAAAAATGTCGAAAAAGGATATAAAGAGAGGACGAAGGGATAATGTTATTTTCTTTCAGTTAAAGCAACATTCAGGATTCTTCACATTCATATTCACCGACTTAGACCAAGAGGTCTAGATGTAACGCACCTTAGAAGAATAACAATGTGGACATATGACAGTATTTAGGATATTATTTTCATAGCGGTAAAGCTCCTTTAAAACATATCAAATCGGCCTCATTCAGCCGCAATGATAATATCCATAGATCACAACACAGAAAACAAGAAATATGTACTATATATTCCGATTGTGGACAATTGAATATAGTACAATGCCCGTATCAAAAATGTAAGACACTCATTCTTTCAAATTCCTTCGTTGCCTATAATGAAAGTACATTAATCATTCGGTCTACAAAAACATTTTTTACAGCTGCAAGCAGGAAGATACAGTCATATAAAATCCTAGCACTGGCTGTATATTTTTCAGATTTAGTATACCAATGGAGCCCCAAACGTTCTTTGCCACATACATTTCTATAGTATGTATATATTGATGCCTGAGATTTGTTTTTGTCGCGTAATTTTCAAAAGGAAAGAACACAGATTCACTAGAGAATTCTAAGATACCTTAGGCTTCCTCGTTCATTCTCAATTCCAGCTTTGCAACAGTAGCTGAAAAAAGCGTAAACGTAAAACTTGTTTCTCTGTTTTTTAATCTAAAAATTGCAGATTTTTGGAAGTGCTAACGGCAAAAGGCAACATCGGGGTGTAAACATTCATGCATATAACTAAAGCAAGAAAAACAGATAATCAATCTCAATGTCTCGGGAACGATTCCTATTTTGGTGAACAAAACCTTTGCATAATAATATTTACACGTCTTGGGCAACGAAACAGGACCAACGCTATAGAGGAGGTTACTATTTATTCGGCAAGTGTATACAATTCATAGGTACGTGATCCTAATTCCGTTTTCCGAAATATGACGTCAATTTTGGAGGCCCCTTTGACGGGGAAGAAAATTTGCAAGTCAGATACGTCGATGTAATTTTGAAAGAGGCAAAAAGAAAGAAAAAAAAAAGGAGAAAAGAACAAACATTTGATACAATGAAAAAAGAAAAAGGGAAAGGCTGAGAAGATGAAGTTGATTTGTGTTACCATGTCGTAAGATGAGGCGACTTGTCTAGCATAAGATGAATCTAGGCTCGATCATATGATAATCAAGGCCCAGTTCAAATGCTAGAAGGGAAAATATAAATAAAACATGTTTCGACCGTTTGTTTACGATAGGTTTGACTTTTCTCACTGTAATTTACCAAATTTTTGTTTCCTTTGATAGTTGTCGTCTTGTTTTCTTCTTTTTTTCTTCTTTTTTTCTGTTTGTTTTGGGATTTTTTTGCTTGTCTCCGATGATGATTTTTCTCGTTTTCCATCAATGCGGGGTCAAGATGAGAGATATCATCTACTCCGAGGAGGAACTTTAATGTTAATGTTTTTGGAAAGATCTACTAAATTGCGAGGGTGTGTTCTTTTTCGAAAGCTCATCAAAGTAGACACACAAGAAATTGAGATACATGTACAGGAACTTATCACTTGAAATTTATTTGACAAACCAGGATCAATTTCGTGTTGGTAAACTTGTTCAAAACAGATTTTTCTCAAGTACCGATTTTAGTAGTTCAAGTGAATTTCCGTCATATGTAGACATTGGATGATTTTGTTGCTAGCTTAGAACGTCATACACAACTGACCAGGACATTCACTGTTTATATAGGTTTTATTGAAGTAGAGGTTTACTAATTGGAAGCCGACGCTTCATTAATCTTTCCCACATTTGATAGAATTAGATAAAACTCTACATCACAGATTAGATGATCACAAATTTACATAGGAAACTTTGTTGCTGGTGGTGATATTGTACATCTATATCTAGATAGATGGATGGACGGACGGACGGACGGATGGATGGATGGATCCATCTATCTATCCATCTATACATATATATGTGGGTTTGTGCGTGTGGGTGTGTCTAAGTGCGGACTTTTATTGGGGAGGGGGATTCTCTTTCCATGTTAAAACTATAAAAGCTGAAGCCACACATGCAATGTCTTTATTCGGGTGTTGTATACATTATAATATGCTGTAAAACGTCATGGTGGCCGTCACAAATAAAAAATCATGCAGATAAAGACGTGTGCGCAATTAACGCTACGTGCACGCAATCGTCAATATGCGTGCCATTCAATGTTTCACAATAACGGTCGATTTTATGTTAGTTAGCCCACGATTGATCATCTATCTAGTCTACATGACGTCATTTTATGTAATATCTAACCATGAAAAAAGCCGTCGTTTTTTTCCGGGGGAGATTTACCTAACATGCGAGAGCGGAACATGAAACGTTAAAGAAAGCCATTTACGGATTAAAGAATTTGCGGAGTAATAGAAGGTTGATTAATGCTTTAACCTGGTTTTATTACATCAATGGATTATTGGACACTCTATCTGTAGTCGTGGTTACGGGCATATCAACGTTAAAAGTCACAGTCATACATCGCCTTGTTTTGTTTTTGGTTCTGTTCTTTTTTAATTTATTTATATTCTTTGGTTTCTATGTTTGCTTTTCTTTTTCCTCTTGGATAAAAGGAAGTGGGAGATATTTTAGCGAGACGCTATAAATATATATATATATATATACCGTATTTAAATCCTCAAAGTCCAGGGATTTACTTGTGGTGACACTAATTCTGAGTCTTGCTTAAGGAAAGTCGCACTTTTTTCAAAAGAAGAGAAATGGGAAAGGAGCAAATATTTCTTCTGGAGGTTTCTCGTCGAGGACAACACTGAACACACACCCACGCACTGTACGGTATACTTATGTGAATAGAAGTAGGGGTGCTTAACCTCTTTTTGAGGCCTGAACAGAACGTTGGAAATGTATGTAGTATGGCTGAATATGGTCGAAAAAAGTCATTTATTTAATGGTTTCTTCTTAGCCAAGAAACACGGTGGCCAAATACATCAAATGCGGCTGGAGTGAATTATAATATTTCTTGTATTTCTTCCTTAGACCAATCTTGGTATTCGTATATGAACTAAAACTCAACACGAGATACTGAAAGAGTCCGACACGAATAAATGGAGGGTTGCTTTTATAATGAACTAAAAAAAGAATAGAAAAATGCTGCATCCCGCTCAGTTTCCTATTTCAAAAATTAGATGAAAAGATAGATTTATGTGTATATCGTCTGCGTTTTCTTATATATTTTTTTTATTTTTAGATTTTGCTATTTTTTTTTGGGCAAATTGTTGTAAGTCGATTTTCGTAAAGATATTGATCGATATGACATATATACGTGCCATATGTACAATGGAGAACGGCGGAATACTTCTGAAATGCGATAGGGTCTTCTTTTATTCCGCCATAAAAAAACACGGTATACGCGCGTTATACTAAGCTTGTTTAAATATAGTCATATTACAGTCACTTGAGATAAAGCGAGGGGCCAAACAAAAGGACCACGCGTATATATACTGCAGAGCCGGGGATACATAAATCTTATAGTTACTGAGGTTGGCGAGCTCCATCCATCACTTACACTTAATACTACACTGGATCTCATCCATCCGTTTCTAATACATTACAGGAACATACCCGAAGGGCTGATGGTTGCCTAGTGACATGATTACGTCACAGTATACATTTGAACAATGGACCAAAGGATAGGCTTCATTATGCTTACCTTTATCGTTTTGTCTAATATACCCATGAAACAAAAAGGTGTCTGCGCGTTGGTATAAACCAAAGTCAAGATATTTGTCTAAAAATACCTAATATTATATATTTTATTTTATTCTAAATTCAGTCTAAAATATTGTTCATATGCCATATAGTTATTGCATTGGAAATATATTCCGAATGTGGAAAACGTATATATAGTTGTCATTATATGACTGCAGAATGTGACTCGATTTCCAGTGTAAAGACAACGAGACCCGTGCTCTTCAAGAATGAAGAAAAAACAGGAAAACGTTCAACAGAGATATTTTTAATTTAGTCGTATATCTTCAAGTCATGATATTCCATGTATTTATATATTTATTTAAGTCAGTTTGTAAGAAATATAACGATTTAAACAAGAAAGGTGCCTATGAATAAACTCGAACTAAAGAAAAAAGAAAACAAAAAGTTTTTAATCACATTATGTCTATATGATTATAACATAAGATGAACCCTTCGCAAGCAGTTTACATGAAGTACTCGAAGTACTTCGAGAAAGTGACCGTGTGGGCTGTTATAGGTATTTACTGGTAGTTTAGTGACAAAATACTTAATATCAATAACTGTGACGAAGGGTATGAAGTTCATCTGCATATCAGCTTTCCATACG
Source organism: Apostichopus parvimensis (assembly GCA_000934455.1). Classification (NCBI taxonomy): domain Eukaryota; kingdom Metazoa; phylum Echinodermata; class Holothuroidea; order Aspidochirotida; family Stichopodidae; genus Apostichopus; species Apostichopus parvimensis. The sequence goes on from KN882878.1 coordinate 39,631, forward strand.
CCATCGAAACTCACGACCGAACAACAGAACCTTGTGGTTAATTTGATATTTTAAAAAGGGATTTATTTCAACCTCACAAACAATAAATGCTGCCTTTATATTGAGGATTACGACAAGAGCAGTTTGTGTTTGAGGGTAAAAATCGCTCTGGTTGCGAAGAAAAGTAGGGAATGAATAACAAACAAACCTTGTATAAGAACTTAATTCATAGAGAAGGACAGGTATTGAGTTTTGATTTATCCTTTGATTGTATATAAAGCGCTATCATATAACAGCAGAATTAAATATATATCATCTTACTAGCATACTGTATGAATCATAAAGGGAGACTAAGATCAAATGGTAATACTTTGCGTTGGTTCAAAGAGGACAAATTCTCTTAAACTGAATTTTTAATGCGAACATTGGCTCCAGCCTCGTACAGCCTTTTTACGTATATATGGACTACAATGTT
>KN882878.1:108358-118825 GCA_000934455.1 Apostichopus parvimensis
GACTCGAGTCGACTCTATTCATCGACTCGAGTCGACTCTAATCATCGACTCAAGTCGACTCTATTCATCGACTCGAGTTGGACTCTAGTCTTCGACTCGACTTATCGAGTCCAATCTAGTCATTGCCTCGACTGGGGACTACTTTTCGAGTCCAGTCTAGCCATCGACTCTAGTCACCGTATTATCTCTATGGAGAAAAGATTAAACACATTTCTTTTGAAAATTGAACGACTTGAATCCTGGCTTGCTACAACACTGTTAAGTAGCATATTTTAACACATTGCGTCGCTCATTAGTAATTATTATATTAGTAATAGATGAATATATTAATTGGTTACAAGAAGATGTGTTTATGCATTTTTGAAAGCCAAGTTTTTGTGACTTTATTTTTGCATAGTTTTTGCAAACATTGACAACCCATGTCGCTTTACTAACGCTTATACTAACACAGTAACGAATGGATTGCAAAATGTTGGTAAGGGAGCCACCGTCTAACGTGAAGTTACTCACGTGATGTAAAACTGCATTATTCCCGGATGTTAAATCACCAATATGAATATTCATATCCAAGGCAAAAACAGCGGGCTTGTTTGCACGCGTTCAAATTTCGGAATGGTTTTGCCAACTATTGTAATTATACAATGTAAACTACGATTTCTCTATCAGCCATCCACAAGACCCCGCCCACATCCCTTCCAACTTGTACTAAGAGAAGAGGAACAAGAATTAGAAGAAAATTCTTTACAATTTTCTTTTTCGAGTTTCCAACTACCATTTTGCAATGCTTTTTTAACCGGCTGCGCATTTCCAGAAAACTAACCATATTACTAACAAATGTTAAAGTTTTTCCTGGTCGCACTGCAGCAGCTTTGAATGACGTCATTCGTATAAGCATGCATATGCATATCCACTAACAACTACTAATCATATATTAGGACCCAATTTTCCCGACCCAATGGGAGAAACGGGGATGGCAACTAAACAAGAAACAATCATCGACATTGACAGGCAGGCTACGCAAAATGAACCTAAGCATACGTCCCCAATTGTAAGTATTCGATAGTCAAAGACATGGTATGTCCCCCGACTTATAAATGGAATCACCTTCGATCCTCTTGACGTTGTGGCTTTGCTATTAACTCCATTAAAAAGTTCTATGTTTGTGTATTTCAGTCCAGCTTGACATTTTTTTCGTCGTGCTGGTTGTTTTTCGTTACCTGTGATGTCACAGGGATATAGTTTATATGTACTAATTGCATGTAGCGATGTGCTCAAACTATATCGAAAATTATCAATTGCTGATAACGTTGAATTTAATCGAAGAAAAAACCAAAACAAATGAATATCGCTTTTGTAACCAAAGTTACTCTCCTCTAAACGAACTATTTAATGAGGCAGCATATACCTTAGACTGAGAACTGGTTCCACGAAAATTTTGCCCGGTGCAAAATGTCGTTGACGGAATCGATTGTAATATTGGCAAAATTAATTCGATATAATTTCAAGCAATCATTGCTACTTGTATGCATGTTACATGTTGTGTGTAGTTAAGCTTCAACAAGTTCAAACTACGTTTCGCACACAAGAACGAATCGTCAGCGTATGATGACGTTTCGCTCTATCATCCAATCAAAACAACGCTGCTACGACCAATCGTGTCTCGTTTGCTTCATTGATTTCTTCCAATGTTGAATAGCTCAATCCAAGGTGAAAATGCCCAATTTCAATTGTTGTCTCTCCAATATGATGAATATTTGCTCCTAAATTCGATATATTGTTGGTTTTTCTGCAAGGGGTGGTGGAAGAGGGTTCCATCTCGGGGAGGGGAAAACCCCATTTCTTCGAGGGCGACGGGCATGTGCAGTTAATACGATTTGATTTGAGGGGAAAATCCACAAAGTAACCTCCAACTTTCCAAAAACTAGATCTTCTCTGCTTTCCGTATCACAAATGCAAGTATTTGAAAGTGTCGAAAAAGGGACACTCATTGTTCATTTTTTGGGCCCTTATTTGACAGGATCGAGAAACCCCCCCCCCCCTCATTTGACAGGATCGAGACAATCCCCCCTCAGAAACAGAGAAACAAAAACGAGAGGAACGTTCTATTTACGAAATGGGATAGGCTTTATTTTTCTTTGGCCAAAGAAGGCACTTCTTATGTAAGAAAAGAGACACTGGTTGAGCTTTTTCACAAAACATGGGACATGCGTACCATGTAAACCCCCACACAACCCCTTCGCCCCTGTTTGAGGGGAAATTGATAAATAGTTTGAACTTGTAGTAGCTATTGCTAACAATTGTCTCTATTGTGAATAACCTGTATATATATGATGCTCTTATATGTCATACTGTCATCCTCGGTTCGCTATTTGTGATTCTGTTGAGTGCATCCTACTCACATGCATGCAAAAGGATGCGGGGTTTTTCTCTATCTAAAAGCATGAATTGCACTTTAGATACACTATTTGTTATTTATTGATTACTTCTCTTCCCTGCGAAAGACCCAAATCCATGGCAAAATTCACTTTCCATTGATAGTCTGGGCGGTGTTCCCGAAAAGCAACCGGAATTCCCAGTGTACGTAAGTATATATGCTGGATTGTTTTATATAGTTTACGTAAGTATATGTTGAATGTTAGTGTACGGACTGCTATAGCCTATACTTTCTGATGAGAACTGTTGCTATGGTTTCCGCAAAACTCTCTGCAAGTAGCATGAAAACGATGATGCAATTTGAAATGATGATAGCAACATGAAATGTTAACTTTTCAACCTATTTTCATGTATTAGAGGCGTTCCAAATGGCGTGACGCTAATATGCTCATCATTTGTCATATATGTACAGACTACAGAGTATGTGAATACTTATGTATAGTTTTCTCATCGATATCCAAATCGAAACAAATTCGCACCGCCCCTCCCCCACCAATCACTACACCTCCCCCCCCCCCCAACACACACAACAAACTCATTATCACAATTTCCAAACGTGTCAATTGGGTGCTCACTTTATATCTTCATTAGTTTGGGCTGTATTTCTTCTCACAGAATGTACACATTTTTCGGTCATTTCGCTAAGTAGAAAATATTGATAGGATTTTTGTATTTTGAGAGGGAGCGGTGGACTTGGTGTGTCATGGCATTATATTCAAATGATTTTAATGTTTTAATCTCACCATTAGGTGGCCTTCAGTTTTCCATAGGTTGGTGACCAGTTATAGTGGTTGCAAGTGACACACAAGATTCGATCACAGGAATCCATATCCCTTGCGATAAATGATTTTACTATAGCTTAGGTAATGATAGGATATAATACTAATAGGCGATAAACTTGGCTGAACACTTGGCTACAGGCTATAGCTGTTGTCTATATAAGTTGATAAGTTTTGAACATGACGTTGATGTTATGAAAAGCCTCCCTTTTTTATATATAAACTTCGAATGTATGCCGAACCCCCTTCTTATTCACGGGGGATTTAAGACTCCCAAGAAGTATACCAAGAAGCGCTCTGAAGGGGGTGGGGCGGGGGTATGACGACCCCCACCTCCTCCATTGTCAATCAGGCAGGCGTAAGATACTCAGTCGGGGATAAATCGCTCAATTTCTACATTCAGTCCGGGAAGAACAAGATCATTTTTCCAAGCCCAGAATGCCTATCCATGAAAGGTTCATGCTCTGACCTAAATCAGTAGCTGGGATTCAGAATTTCCCCTCCATTACCTTTGAAACCCTGTGCACGTCATGCATCAAAATGATAACAAACTTATCGATACTTATCGACGTAATTTCAGTCGTTATTTGTCTAAATTCTGTTTGAAATCAGAACTACATCTTTTCGACATATTAAGAAAAATCTGTCTCACTTTCTTGAACGGTAATACAAGTGAATTCTAGTTGACTTAATCAGCAAGCTAGAACATATTAATGTTGTTCGTTTCGTTTCGATCGCGTGGAAAGGTTTGTTTTTATTATAAAACCGGCGTATTAGCTATATAGTGACCTTGACATTTTCACATACTCGAACGTTCTTTCGCCATGAAATTCTTCCTATGAGATTCAATACGTTACCATAACTACATTAATTACGTACACGTTCTCCAAGTGTGGTGAATACAAATAAGGAAGTTGTACACACCCACTACACCTAATTACGATGGGAACATTATCATTGAACATTCTTTTCCTTTTTTCCTTCCACGCAGAAGAGCTGAATGTGCCTACAGGGTATGCACATGATAAAACATGAAATTAGAAAACGTCACGGTGACAATTTATTGATATAAAATAGCACAGTTCGTGATAACAGGAAACAATCTTGTTTATTTAATGGACTATACGTCGAACTTGATAACCCAAAACAATCGCGATTTTTATGGCGCGCGCATGAATGTTTCATGTTTCATAGATTCGTGTGCTATAATATTAGATGGTTATTAAAGTAAAATTATAGACTTAAATTCCTTCATTGAATATGATAATACTGATCCAAAAATGTAAATACATTTCTAAATTGACGAATATGGAACGGCGTTCTTAATCGTGTGTCAAAAATATGGTCATAATTTCCTACATTGAGCGGGGGGGGGGGGGGGGGGGGGGGAGAAGGGGGAACGAATAATTAGTTCGACTGGCCTCAGTGAAATTTTGTATCTATTCGATATGGAATAGGCTGTGCCTACTCCAGTGGCAAAAATTGACACAAGTGAGAATTTAAAGATCACATATTTTACATGTTGTCTCAGAATTTAAAGATCACATATTTTACATGTTGTCTCATCTATTTCATTTTGAAACAGCCCGTCACTCCTCAAAAACACTTGTGTGTCTTTCCTTTGCTGATGGTCGTACTAATCAGTTAATGGGGTTTTGAAAGCAGGTCAAATTCTCGCATGCCGCACCAAAATACGCTCAGGGATTGCAAAATACGTATTTTATAGTTTTCAAGTGAGTCCTTGATGAGGCTGATCATACATCATCTGTTCTAATATTGGATCAATGTGCCTCTTATATGCTATACCAATGTGCCTCTTATGGGACCGCAACCTATATAGAGTTAGGGTAGAGTGGATTTTGGAGAAGAATTAAACCGTGTCTGAACAGTACGTGGGCGTGTGCGCATAATATGATTTCAACTTAATTCACTTTTCTCAGGAAACGGGGGTCCACGACTGCCATCGTATTCTCAAAGGCACCCTTGATCCAACTCGGATAAGGAGTGCCTGCATCCGTGGTAACATATGTAATTGCAGCAAATGATGTTTAGTCAGGGAGCCTAGTAACGACTACATTACGTTTATTAATTCTGTATATTGTGAGAGCTTAAAGCTGTTGGTGGCTTTTATAACGTATCTTCGTCATTGCATATCTACAATTGATCATGCAATATAGATTCATCGTATCTTGCAATTACTGTGTGTCACAAGAGTCACAAGTGTCACAAGAGATGCTTAAATCTCAAAACAAGAGAAATTTCAATTCAATTCTTTATTTCCAGTATAAATCAGTAAAAATTTATAAATAGGAAAATAAATAAAAATATGATTAAGATATAAAATAGTAAATACTAAACAAAGCTCTCAAAACTACCCAATATATTGCTATATTTTTTAATTTGAACAAGATTTTAATTTAATTTTACAACATAGGCTTAACACTTTCATAACGGCTATATCTCTAAGCAACCGCATAGTATAGGCCTAGATACATCCGATGGGATTGGTTATTGTTATAACCTGGTTACGCTGCAGAGAAATGAGCATTATAGGAACATTTAAGAAGAGAAAAACATTTGTACTGTTTATATGTCACTCACATTCACTCAATGATTCTGGTACCTCCCTGTGACATATATGTCATTTTTTTAATGAAGCACAATAGAACTGATGCAAGAACCATGAACAGGCAGATAATCAAAAAGCTTTAAATTTGGAAAGGATGACCTTTTTAATTAGAGAAAGAAAATCATACCAGTGACGTCATGGTTACACATGGGTCACTGGTTCGAATCCCGTTCTGAACATAAATTTCTTCTGTTTCATTTTTCTCAAAAGAAAAATGTTGTATGAACAATTTATATTGATAAAAGTAACACCTCCACTCAGTTGTCATTTTAATGCCACTGCATTTGTCTTAGAACTAGAGAATTGCATTCATCCTAAAACAATAATTGATTAATCGCAACGTCGATATTTTATAAAGCTTTTGCATAACTCATTGCTTCATAATCACTGTGATATTCAGGTAGCTTTATTGTTCATGAAAGTGTTTATAGCTTTCGTGATTTCTTATCCCTCGAAGACGTTCTTAGTGAAGAATCCCATGTTTCTCGTAGCAACGAAGAAAACATAATGAAAATTCACAAATTCCATTTGCGCTAAGAAATCCTTAATGTAAAACATGTTTGCGTCATGATAACGTGGTTCCTCGTTTGCTTAATCATAAGCATGGATAACCAAATATTTCGTCTTCCCAAATATTAGTTTTTCACTACTAAAAGGAATCCTAACACACGTGGTCAAAAAAAACCACTTTCCGTTCAATTTGCAAAGACCGAGCGAACGTTAAACGAACGCCAAACAATATATAGCAGCCCTATGGGTGTTTCTTACGAACTATACCAGCCTTCGTGTTTTTGGGCCGTGGAACGTATACGGATTAGCTACCTGTTTTGGGGAGGAGTGAATCAAAATTTGGAAAAGAAGGAACGAGTACGTCCTGGTGCAAGTGGTAGATTGGGTACCGGAAGGGGAGGGGTGGTACCATGACAGGTTAAGGGGGTGGGCGGAGCTTGTTAGTGTCCCCATAATGGAACCGTGACTGAAGTTTTACGCTCAGAACCAAAGCAGTCAAATTGGTTTCTGATTCAACTTTCAGATAACAATCGGAAATTAACATTTCACGCTGATGATGATGATGAACGATTCTGATTCTTGAAAAGAATGCGTTACATATTTCTTCCTGGTTAACTTCAATTTAACTTTCCTCATACACAGATTTACCCCGTAGTTGTTTCGTGTGCAGTCTTGTTGCCATGCATCATCATCATTCTATTCGTGGTTATACGCAGGCGTCAAAAGCGTGACGTGCACAACCGCGTACGTTACAGAGATGTAGCAGACGGTAGCGATATCCTTTTCAAGGCGGTCAATTGCGTCGACGGAAAACAAGCAGAGATCTTGGGAAAAGGCGGAGAGCTTCTCCATCCGATGTTCCCTAACCCTATCTACGTCACGGGAATCCTTAAAGGGGAAACTATGGATGGTAATGGTAGGTGCAAAGTGAAAAAGGTCTGAGAGCCAAGCGTACATGTATAAGCTTTCTATCGACGACCATTTTCAAATTTTTAGATATATGCTAATGTCGGTATTCATCATTACGTAATATCCAAGTGGAGGCTTTATAGGCAACAACATAACTGAAAGTCTGAAACAATCACCGTAATATCTGACATCAGCACCAAGTCACATGGGTTACATCACAGCTGAACACGAATGTTTCTACTTCAACTGAAGATGACTAACTTCGATTAACACGCTCTTCTGTATGTCACCTATGTGATATTTAGAACAGTCGGCATGTCAAACTAAGTTGTGAATATGTGAGATTGACTTGTTGATAAACCGTCCCGATGGCATTTTAATCAGTGAAATGTACAGTTATGTCGAGGGTTGCTCTAGAGGGGCCATTCGCACCCCTCGCATTAGTTTAAGTGCCAAAAAAGTTTCTCTGGAGATCGTCACATGAGCTCCGACTGATGTTGAAAAATCATTATTACAGTAACATTAAAAACAACTATAGCTCTCTCTCTAAACAAAGAGTTTTTTCTTACATATGTTATATATGTTTGTTCACAGTTATTACTCAAATATCACGTGACCGGATACGATTCATCAGCGATCTTGGCGAGGGCGCTTTCGGCGTGGTGTGTCTAGGGGTCTGTAGAGATATTCCAGCCGAGGGAGAGTCGACGATGGTTGCCATCAAGACACTCAAGGACGCTTCCGTAGGTGACGCCCGTAAAGACTTCCAGAGAGAAGCGGAATTGCTCACTAATCTACAACACGAGAACATTGTTACTTTCTACGGTGTCTGTGAAGACAAGGAACCGTTCTTAATGGTCTTTGAATATATGGAAAATGGAGACCTCAACAGCTTTTTAAAGTGAGTTTGTTAGTCCCATTATCAAAACTTCGAACCAAGCTGTTTCCATTCATTCGTCGATCTTGGCATGGCACATTTCCTCCAGGGTAGACTGACAACGTTAAAGCAAAGACGTTCACAGCTATAATTTAGCAATGTATCGTAGCCTTCGGGAAGGGACGCATGTGCAGTCATAATCATGATACATATATTTGCGAAAATGCCCCAACATACCCCAAACTTCAGAATAGGAAGACTGCTATTTTAAGTTACGAATGGTTAAACATATACGTTCCCTATCCCCCCCCCCCCACCCCACCGCCACCACCACTACATTTGAGATACTGTGCACGCAACTGTGTAGATGTATACAGTACATTGACTTCAAGTTAAAAATAGGTAAAATTGTGACTGGATTCCCTATAACTCGCTACAGCTTCTTCATATTCCTTTATCATCAATGTTATCATTTGAATGGTTTTAAATTCTATTTCTCCTAAATCTGCCCGCTTATTCCTATTATTTCCGTTTTCTTTGGTGCATCGTTATTCAAATAGAGGAAGAGGCCCGGATGCAGACTGCTTTCATCGCCCTGGTAACACAACCATCAATGCGACATTGTTATCTGAATACGACCTTCTAGTCATCGCAAACCAGATCTCCGCAGGAATGGTTTACATGGCGTCTCAGCATTTTGTTCATCGAGACCTCGCTACTAGAAATTGTCTTGTCGGGGACAGACTTGTGGTCAAAATTGCAGACTTTGGCATGTCACGTGATGTATACAGCACCGATTATTACAGAGTAAGCAACACCTTTCAAACAACATTCCTGCAGGCTTTCGTCCAAGCTTCAATAACACTCAGTACAAGCTGAACTTTCATATCATGCTTCAAAGCGCTTGTACTTACAAAACAGTATCCAGGCTGTTTCTATAGCAGCTAAAAGTTAGGAACTGCTCATACCGTCAGTACGAGTGCTTTGAAACATGATATGAGACAACAGTATAGAGTGGTATCAGCATTTGCATAATTGTCTCAACTGGCTGTTCAAATAATGGAAAGTGAATTATTTCCACGCAGCTATTACAAGTTGAGGTCTGGCCAATCATAAGACGCCAATGGTTCCATACAATATTTAACATATAACGTCAGCCAAACCTCAGTGCATTTAGTCAGTCCTTATCTTCTTTCGCTTTCATTGGGAGAAAGCCCTTTTCAGGAGCAGATCACACGGGTGGGGGTGATAACTCCTCGGCCTTTTCCATCCATCGCTCCCACCCCCCACCCCCCACCCCCACCCCCACCCCCACCGCCAAATAAAGTAGTACAACTGAAATGACTCTCATGTCGTTTTTTTGTTAGGTTGGTGGTCATACCATGCTACCAGTTCGATGGATGCCTCCAGAGAGCATTATCTATCGTACGTATTCACTCGAGAGCGACGTGTGGAGCTATGGCATCGTCTTGTGGGAGATCTTTGAATATGGCAAACAACCCTGGTATGGACTATCTAATCATGAGGTAAATTGGGTATTTTTCTTTCTTTCTTAGTTATGTTTGTTTGGGGGTTGAATATTGTAGAAGGATACTTCCATCTTGCATTGGATTTCTCCATCTTCTTCTTCTTATTTGTTTCGAATAGTATAACTGCATGGAGTACAATTCTCCGGGTCCTTTTCTTATACGTAGGAGTTTGTAACAGTCAGAGCTGTCTGGTTCATATGCTTTGTCTCAAATACAGTAGCACTTGGTGTGATCGGTGGGTTTGTGATACATGCCAGTAGAATTAAAATATTAAGTCTAATAACGTTTCTTCGGTTATGAAGACTTATAACGTTGCTTCTGATATCATTGATATGACGTACACTTGAATATGTATGCAGTGATTCTAAATTCAAGCGCATTTCTTTACGACCATCATGTCTGTTTTATATTTAATTGCCTGCTAAAGGTTAGAGGCGTCTGATTTATCCGAAACGACGATACTTCTTTACCTGGTGTCAGTAGTGGGTTCTTGCCATATCCCTTACTTAAGTACATATTCTGTAATATAAGTTGTAATGCAATGCTGTTTTCATCAATTTATTACTAACAAGAATTTGCCAGTACAGCGTAGGTGCATTCTTTCCGTAAACAAACCACGGGGTACAAAATAGCACAACAACAAATAGTGTACCGGAGTCCCAGGAAAGTTTTCCGATTTGCATATCAGATACGCTAATTCGTGTATCGTTTGTTTCTGTCCAGTCGCGTTTTCCTTATTTTTTTTTTGTAACAAATAGATTTTCTATGGCGTAATATTCTTCTGATCCTTGTGCGATATAT
>KN882878.1:126559-141981 GCA_000934455.1 Apostichopus parvimensis
TCCCACCACCAAGGAGGAGGAGGCTATTCACAAACAGCCAGTTATATGTTGCATGATATCAAAATTTATCTGATGTCACATAAGGGGAAAATCACCTACTAATTATGAGGGATGGTTTTATTGACTCTTTGCACATATTTTGGATAGATTTTATTCATCAAGCCAAATTGAATACAAAAAAATTTAAAATAACAAATCCTTTCTCATCATTTCACCTTGGTTTGCACTTTAACACTTTTTCAACACGCTTTTTACATCTTTTAGAAAACATTCAATGCTTCTCAAATTTTCCCAAGAGAATCACATTTTGCAATTTTAGAGGTATATAAAGAGGAAATTATACATGCAGCATTGGGTGTTTGGCTAGATAAGACCCACAAAATCAGAATAGAAAAGTACAAACCTATTGTCTTGACTTTTGATGAGATCCATGTAAATAACTCCTTCTAAGCTAAAATAAAATCAGTCCCCAAAAAATAAAAGTCGGACATTTTTTTTTCTTAACTGTCCATCGACGTAACAAAACTGTTTAACTAAAATTATCCCCTCCAGGATTAATTTATACTTAGCTAGTGTAGCAAAGGAAGCTTTGGTCAAAATGAAAGGAAATGAACAGGAAAAAAATGGAAGGAATTAGCACAAATTGGATGCAGCAGCGATCAGCTTAACAACAACAGATAATGAAAGAGTTCAAGAAATTTTTATTGATATGTTAGCACTTTCTCAGACTGAAGATTAATTCATGAACATTAGGATCAGATTATCTAACACAGACGTCTGCAAACATGTAGGCCCACGACCTAGGATCTTCTATGAGGACTGATTCACTCCCTGATCACACACCGCCCTCAGTATCAATGTTTAAAATGCACGAAAGATTGCTCCGACTGTGGACTTGACGTGAGAAAGATATGATTCGGAGAACTGCAGACATGTGGGGGTGGGTCTTGGGACCCACCCGATATTTTTTGTGACCCACTTTTTGGTCACGCCACATAATTCGTGGACCATCGACCTAACATATCTGACCTCTACTCGGCCATTCCATCCTCAGGGTTTTCTTCCTCTCCCTCGTGGCCTACCACCTCCAACTGAACCAACCCGCTCATGAGACCGTATCCCACCAGAGCACACAATGCAACGGCCACTGATAGTACTATGTTCCTGACTTTATGAGGATCATCATCAAGGCTGGTTGGAGTATCTCTCATGGTTTCCTTTCTCTTCTGTTCAGCTGCGTCTGCAAAGTGAAGAACTCAAAGGTGAGAGGAAGAATGCTCAATGCTGCAGAAGCTTTGAACCCTGTAAGCCTTAAAGCAGGGGTTCCCTAACTGGGGTGCATGAACCCCCAGGCGGTGCGTGAGTCCGTCCCAGGGAGTTCGTGAGACGTTTGATACAATTCCTGATCTGATCTTGAAGTTTCCAAATTTAATATTTGGTCATCTCTTGTTTTTTTTCATTACAATATTACACTAAGAACTTCATCTTTTACAAAGCACTGTTATGCATATTATAGTATAATAATGACTCAGATCGTGTCTCGAAAAGTTGGGGGTTCGTGGACAACTCTGACATCCACAGGGGGGGTAAGTAAGGGAAACCCTGCCTTAAAGGATAACTCTAGGCATAATTTAGTCTTGATATGTCATCATAGTCCCAAGAAAAGAAAGAAAGAAGAAGAAAACTACAAGCGCTAGAATGCTTCTACAGCTATTCGGATTTTCAAGTTATTCACCTTTAATATTGCTAAAGTCTCTGGAATGTTCCTGTAAGGCTAAAATACTTTCTTCAATCAACCCTTGTCAAGGTTCCCAAAGCCTTTGATTTATAATATAACGAAATGAATGGCCAAATGGCTAATAAACAAATGCAAATAGACCGTATAAAAGCAAGTCTGTAGAGATATCATTCAGGTTCCAAATAATTAATGATATAAAACAATCATAGATCTTCAGATCACTTTGTCCTTTATATTATTCACCACACATCACTCTGTCCAATTCGTTCAAAATTTTAAAGGTACATTCCACCTGATGCTAACTTTCATTGCCACAGAACTCTTTGTTTCCGTATCCAACTGACTATAGCAAACATATGCAAGCAACAATGAACCTATAGCAATCTTCCATGAGTCCATAAACAGTGTTGCTATTAAAGTTTCTGCAACTTCAGAACACACTGCTTATGAATTTCTATACCATTTAATAATTTATTAATTGTCACAATTGTCCACCTCATTTGCTAGAATTTATGTCAGAGGTCAGGGATGTCCTTCAAATATTCAATTGGCACACAATCAATTTACCTAATGAAAACTTTTGAATTTATGAATCTCCAAGGACTAGGTTAGATTTAACTATTATATGGCAATTTTTTAGTTCTTGGCACTACTTCTCTTAGCAACTTAATGAATTCCTTCACCGCATTGAACTTTGCCAATATTTCTACTATTGTTTGAGGCCTGTGGTTCTGGCTTACATGCTTGTGGGAGATTTCATTCGTTGCTAGAAAATTTCACAGTGACTTTATCAAGTTTGTGATAACCTAAAAGATACTCTGGTGTTCCCTGATGTTTACATTTCCTCTATTTAAATAATTAAAATAAGTATTATTAGTATTATTACTATTACTACTATTATTACTATTATTACTATAATTACTATAATTACTACTTTTACTATTACTACTACTATTACTACAATTACTATAATTACTACTATTACTACTATTATTACTACTACTACTACTATAACTGTTACTGTTATTGTTATTATTATTATTACTACTATTACTATTATTACTATAATTACTACTTTTACTATTACTACTACTATTACTACTAATATTACTACAATTACTATAATTAATACTATTACTACTATTACTACTATTACTTCTATTACTACTATTATTACTACTACTACTACTATAACTGTTACTGTTATTGTTATTATTATTATTATTATTATTTACCTTCAAAAGTTGCAGGGAAATATCTCTGTAGGATTCGTGAACAGTACATCCAAAGGTTTTCACTTTGCTTGACATGATCCTTCAGCTCGTTGTTTGGGAATGGCACGCGTAGGATCGGAGCTAAGTAGCTGAAGACCAGAGCATCAAGAGATGATGGGCTGTAAAGTAATCAAAAAGATAAGAAAAACACCAGCTTTTTAACAACTTTTACAATTTTTAAAGTACAGGAAATAATTAAGTGTTCAAATTTTGCAAGCATTTGTGAAAGCTCCGACCATTGTCTCTTATATAATCATAAATATTTCCTGTTGACAAAAACTGCTTTACAATTTTGCACTTGTATAGCAATTTGTGACATTTTTCAAAGCAATTTTGCATTGCAATACTGGATAATTCATTCCCTGAAGTGTACATGTAGTTAATAATTAGGCCAGGTGACACAAAATTGTAGCACTTTGTCAACTTTGAATATCGCCATGGTCACATCCATTTATTTATATAATGTGACCTGTATTGGAATTCGATTTATGTTACTGCTGCTTCTTAGGTATTCTGCCTGATTGAAAGTGCCACAACAAGAGGAAGAAATGATCAAGTTACACAGGAGTTTGTAAAGTTTGCTAACTTACGGTGCTTTTGTTAAAGTACCATCTTCTAGGTAAAAACTACCTTGTGTACTTGCCTTTAACACTAAAGACTTTTAGAAGATGTTTACTCTTCCACTTTAAATGTCCTTTTACACCTTTTCGTAAAACAGACAACTTTCGAATAGCGACCTTTGTAATCGAATGAGAAGGTGTCCATTCAACAACATACAGTAGTATGATGGGTTTTATAGATAAAGGATTTCATAAGATTAATTGAATGAACTGGACCCATTTCAAAGATGGCAGTTGTAAGGAGGCAAACCCTTAGGAGGTGTACTGTATCAGCCTTTAGATTTATGTGAACAAACTAGTAAAAGTAAAATGCTTCAAGCTTTGGTATACAAAAAAGACTGTAATGGGAGGAACAATTACTGTAACAGAAGCAACACTTTTAACCTATCAAAGATTTCGAGAAGTATTTACTGTTGGTGCCATACGATTCCAAACCCAATTGAATAAATTCAATTCTTTGCTGACAATCCTCTATCACCAACATAAAATGACCATTTACTATTCACTTAATACTATTGACTCAGATAAAGGACATAATTTGGTGAAACACAATACTCAAGTTGAACATGTCACTGATCTATATAAACATCTTGTACAAAGCGACTTGAACATGTTGAATTTGGGGAAACATATCACACGACATCACATCATCGCACAAACACAAGGTCTGTTTAATATACATCTGTGAATTTACCTGTCACCAAAAAAGAACTGCTGCTCGTTCAGCTTTTCCGAGAGCAAATCTAGACAGTCTTTTGCATCTTTAAACACCTGAAAAATTCAAAATAACATAAAATGATTAAACAGATGCGAGACAGAAAATGTTCAAACTATCTGGCCTTGTACTGTGTCGAGGCGTAGCTTGCATATCAGCTCGTTTCCTTGTTCCTTTGTTTTGCTAAGACCATCATGGTTAACCAGCTCATCATTTCTCATGTTGAAGACCGGTAAAACAGTAGAAAAAAAAAGGGTTTATCACATTAGCAATCAATTGCATTTACTACTCTTATGCAACACTATTACTATACACAAAATTATCCTAGGTAACATTTATTCACTTCTAGTAGCTATCTCTGCAGACTGAAATATGGGGCCAAATACTGAAAATTTCTAAAGCAAACTTTTAAATAATAAGTATGAAATATTTCAAAATTTTGCTTCTTACCTTGGAACGTAATTCTTCAGGTAATATATGGTTGCCTCCTCTTGTTGATTCAAGTCTTTCCTCAGCAGCTCTGTGTATTCGACCAGGTAAGAAGAAGTTAAATGGAAAGTGGAATGCTCTAGCATACCAGGGACGGCTGAATTCAACATGGTTCTTGGCATCTACCCACCATAGATAAAGCTGCAAGGAATGAAATCATTGCAGCAATAGTTAGATTAAGGATCTCTTCTCCATTGAAGTCAGCCATCTGGAGAATTCTGGTCCTCAACTATTTAAAACTACATCAAAACCACCATTGCCTGAGTCTGCTGTAGTTTCTTCACAATTCTTCGATTTGATATTCATCTTAAATCTTTGAGAGATAACAACTTTTTAAAGGTGCTTCTCAAAATCTAACATTTTAATTTGGAACCTCTGAACAAAATGTTCAATCTGCTTTTTGTGTCTTCGCTTTGCACCCAAAAGCTCCTCTAATTCCATCATCCCTGTGCCTGGCCCTTTTACCTGGCATATTCATAAAACTTACCAACGCTGGCTGCAGCCTCTCTTCCATTAGAGCTGCATAGGCCAGTACATCTGCTCTCTCTTGGTCTGTAAGTCCTGCATCTGCATTAAAATTCTTCTCCTTGAGGTACTTAATAACCTCCTCATCTGAATCCTTAAAGACTTTCTCATTGGCTCGAAAGATCGGATAAAGGGCTGTCAAAAGAACAACACATCACTAGTAAGTGGTAATTTTTTTCTTTTTTTCAAATCTTTAAAGTCATATAGTCACAATTGAGTATCATACTATGGCTTAACTTCCAGTGTTGACCACGATACCATTCAATACAGTGGATGAAGGCAGATTTTAATTTCAAATTAAACAGAATGACAAATCTGAGGTATTTCAACCAGAACACACAGAACCAAGTCATTAGTGTTGGAGGTTTCCAAAAGAGACTCTGTGGTTTCTACATGAGTCTGGTTTTGACTTTGAAAGAAGACCTCCTAGTCCTAGGATTAGTACATAGATTTGTTTTCTTTCTTGATGTGATAAAAGACCTATCTTTACTTTTTAAAAAGTTGAACATAACCTCCTAATGAGAACACTCAGTTGCCCTCTACTGTCATAAATAAACAACTTTCAAATTTCTACTTCCTTTACTACTTTACATAGAAATTGAATATGATATCAGTTTATGAATGTACCCTTTATATACCTGTTAGATTCTTCCAAAGCTTTTTATCTTTGTGAAATTTCACTGGTGCATCAACAAATTGGACATAAGTCTGTAAGATACAAAAGTACAACATTAAACATAGACAGAGCTACATTTCTTATTATCCAATTATCAACACAAATTTTAGAACTGATCCCTAAGTCAAGGCCTACACTTCTTTTGGTAGTAAATAATCGCACCATCATGACGATGTACTTTTTGCGCAAAAAAAAAGTGAATTGATCCCATCCAGCCTAGTGTAACTGTTAAACTTAAGGCTTTTATCCACTTGGGTTATGCTATGGGGGTGTTACTAAAACGAATGACAATTGCGTTACACATAACGAATGACAATATGTTGTACACACTAAAAAATTGCGTTGACTAAAACGAATGACAGTGAATGACAGCACAGACATTTGCTTCAACCGGATATCACAGTTCAGACTCCGTGGGTATATTAAAGCCACGCAAACCGAGTGGACGCGAAGTGCGTGGCTTACAGATCTAGTAAAGTACGGACAAGACACAAACGCACATTATAGTAAGCCAAATTGTAAGTCTGATTTTAAAAAGTAAATTTAACGTCATTTTTCCGATATTAATTGTTAGAAACTAACAATACTATAATCTTGAAACGGCTTCAGTTATCTTTCTATATAAATCTACAGAGGTAAATGTCAAAAGCACAGCACTCAAGCGCATTCTCACACAAAAACTTAATCCCTGTGGTTTCTATCCGTAAATTCACACCAAAACCCTGCAACCACGTAACATGCGATTTTCCTCAAATCATGTTTGCGCAGAAAACCAATAACCGCATTTACTCCACTCCGTTAATCATTCTATCTCTTCTGACTGGCGGATCCAGGGCCTTTGTTTGGGAGGGGCAAAGTGGCGTTAGAGTGATATGGGGGAAGGGGTCTAACGGGAGGGGGTGCGACATGTTAAGAGTGCAAGTAGTAATTCACAGTCAATTATGCAGAATTACAGATGTCCACTCTAGATCCTGAAACTAAACTTCAATCTCCTGACCCATGAAGCCACTCCAGGGCAATAGCTCACGGAAGTGCCGAGCACAACTGCTACTGCTAGTCTACCACTGCTATTCCTCTCGATTTTTTAAATTTCCAATCATATGATTTAGCGGATGTTCGGAAACCCTTTTTGGCTCACCTTGGGGGGGGGCATGGCCCCCGTTGCCCCCCCCCCCTTGGATCCGCCAGTGTATCTCTTCTCACCACTGTCCTTCGTTGTCATTCGTTGTCATTCGCTGTCATTCGGTCATTCGTTGTCATTCGCGAATGATAATTAACCCTGTACAAAGTCAATTGTCATTCGGTCATTCGCTGTCATTCGTTTTAGTTTGTCCCTGCTATGGATAAGTCAATAATGCTAATCAAAAACACATACAGAAGGCTATGGCCTAGGTCTACCAATGATTGAATTTGCTTCTTGCTAAGCCTGGGCCCAAAATTACCTAACTTTAGGCCGATGCCGACACTACGTTCGATTAAGAAACGATTGCTAGGCGGCACAAGTATATAGTACTAGGCCTAGTAGTATTAGCAAGTACTAAGTAGCATATGGATAGGCCTATGCATAACTGGATCCGGCATAACTTAGGCTAGCCTATAACTTGTAGTAATATGATTCAAATAGGTTACCATAATATTCAGACATTTCATGTTAACTGATGGGAGACCCCAATCTCCCTTCAAACAGTCCATTTCCATGGCTTCCATTCTCGTTGTTTCGTGCAAAATGCAGAATTGCAATGTCGTTTGCAGAAGCAGTAGTCCCTACCACTTCCACATGGGTCTAGTTTTTTACTAGCTCACTGTGTACTTCGTAATCAACGATAGAATTGGAGTGCAGTCGGATAAATATGGAGTATCGTTCAGAGTTCAACGCGGCCGTAATTCGGTCTGAGAAATAAGGAAATTTGCAATATCTTTCCAATGATGGGGGCCTTCGTAGCAACAAATAAAGGTATTCGTTAAATACCAAAAAAACTCATACTTTTTGGCCGTATCGAAAGAGAACTAGTCTAGCAGAAGATAAGCTACAGTAGATGGTTACATTGACCAACCTGAAGCCATCCCAGGATTCGTCCCAGGATTCGTCCCAGGGTTCATCCCAGGATTCATCCCAGGATTCATCCCAGGATTCATCCCAGGATTCTTCCCAGGATTCATCCCAGGATTCATCCCAGGATTCATCCCAGGATTCATCACAGGATTCATCCAGGATTCATCACAGGATTCATCAGGGAATGACCCTTTAAACAGCTGAGGGTCATCGACGGTAGTCTATTAATATTCAGACCATTAGAAATGAGACATAAACTTTTATGGCCTCAGGTGGCATGTTTACAATATGATACAAATTGGTCAAGGAAAAATTGTGTAAGGACTGTCATCCAAAAATGTTTTGTTGTTTAATGATATGAAGTAAAAAGACTAACATATTTTAACTGAGTTACTAAAACTTATAAATCAATGAGCTAACATTTACATTTAGACCTACACTGTGGAGCTGAGTTCATCATCGATTTATCCTTGAAGGAGCATTAATAATAATAATAATAAATGAGACTTATATAGCGCCAAATCAGTAAACAAAAGTCACTGTTCAAGGCGCTTTACAAAGAAAGTAAATTAATTTACAAAAGAACAAGTGAAAAAATGGGTCTTAAGTAGACTTTTGAAAGTAGAAAGTTTATAGCATGTTCGAATGTGATCTGGTAACTTGTTCCAGAGATAAGACCCAGAGTATTCGAAGCTTCTGTAACCATAGGTCTTCAAGCGTGGTTTAGGAACAGTTAAATACAGTTTGTTGGAGGAACGAAGTGTGCGAGTTGGAATATAAGGCAAGAGAAGTTGTGACAGGTATACAGGCCGTTCCAGATGATGAGCACAAAAGGTGAGAAGTAGTTTATACTGAATTCTGTAGCTGATAGGGAGCCAATGAAGTTCCTTCAGAAGTGGAGTGGTTCGGCATTTTCTTCCTTTCCTTTTCACAATACGGGCAGCGGTGTTATGGATCTTTTGAAGTTTCTGGATGGTCGAATCAGGAAGGCCGAATAAAAGTGAATTTAGAAAGTCAAGCTTTGATGTCACAAACGCATGGACCAGTATCTCACAAGTCTTATTATCAAGATATATTTATCATAGTTTAAAGGTTTATAACTCAAAAAAAGGAATAGATATAAATATGTTACCAGCTAGCACTGAAAGTTTCTTTGGACTGTAACTTATCGAGACTAAAATTCTGCCAAATGGAAATACTAGATACCTGAAAACATCATTTTACTTACATCTACTGCAATCAGAACAGCTGACAAAAGCAGGCAGCTTCTTCCAATTTGAGGGTGGGGAGGGGGGCAGAATAATGTTTCCTTAGATCAATAATGATGAGGCCTTTTGGAACAGGCAAACTGACAAAACAATTTGTGTGGAGGACTTCCACTGACGTGATTTGACCCCATAAGGAATTAAGCACTGTTGACCCTTGAGTCTCCAAATATGCAGAGCGGTGAAATGGTCTGCATATAGCTAGTGGTTCCACAAGTTAAACTACTTTGAAATGTTCACATGAGGACTGCTGGGGTCAGGTCGTTACACGCCCTCAATTAATGTTCGTAAACAGCAAGAAATAGCATCAATCGCTATATAACATCTCTCCTATACAATATTCGGTCATTCATTCAAATTGTTAAAAAACAGTAGACAACATAAAACTTAGGATAATAAGCCATTGTTTCCATCTATGAGTGTCAACCTGACAAAGAAACCAATAATGAAAGGTTTCAACTTTCGATACTCAACCCATCTTTGCAATGGTCGAGTCCTTGAAATTATTTTTTCTTTAAAAACTTCCTTGGTTTAGACAGCCAACATGTATTTTTCATAAGTCATTTATTATGTTAATATGGCCTTCAGACAATCATCATGAAAACCATTACTTGGAAAACACAGGGTACATATATGTCCACCTATCAGCATATAGTATTTTATGCTATTATGTCCTACTTGAACCTATCAATTGTTTCCTTACCATACTGTAAACCTATGTCACCAAAAAAATCTAAAGGGAACACTTAAGTATGTAGTATTATAGTCAGTCGGGGGGGGGGGGTTAGATGTGTGAAAGGGAAATCTGGGAAGGGTTCTAAGGATATTTGAGGAATTTTTGTATTTTATAAAGCCCCTAGATGTAATATGGAGCAATATTTATAGCTTATTTCCCAGTGCTAGTTGTGTATTTTAGAAATGGTATTATGCTACCTGCATAAAAGTGCTCCCAGATTTATTAAGCCACATATAAAGTAACAAATGGATTTAAATAAGAATTGTCACAATGGGTCAAATCTCTTTCATAGCCTGTGTAATGACATTATGAATCAGTATATGAGTATCACAGAGTTGTCAGTATTGCTCTGGCATCACAAATCAAATTACCAACGGAATTGGATAAAGAGCCAACTCAAAGTCTGGGGAAAATATCCTATAATCTCATCTATGATTATAGTTATTAAGGAAACAGCATGCATGACCACAACTAGCAAAATTTATGATTTTATTCCATGCTTGTTCAAGCCTTTTAATATTTCTCACTAGTTGACGTCTTGACTGTTGTTTCAAATTCATAGCAGCAATAACAGACTTTTAATACAAAAGCCCTTACTGTATTAAAACTTATTCTAAGAAAATAAAAAAATCTGTATAATATAAGTAATTTCCTATTTATTACAATATTATGAAACACTCTGTTGAAAGATAAAGATCAGTAGAATATATTTTCAGATGGTATCATAGTTATCATGCTGTTCCAGTGCATCACAGATGTTATGCCACATTATAAAACCTGAAAATCAGTTTTATAGGGAAGCCATGAAGGTAGAGAAATCTTAACAATGCAGAAGAGAGAGTTTTATTAATGACACCCTTTTCAAAATGGGTCGCACACTTTGACTTCAAAAGTGTTGCGCCCTGAAAGTGATCAAAGTTTGCCAAAAAAACAAAAACAAAAAAAATTCTGCATGTTTCTAGATATGACGAGGCATGAGGAATATATTAAATTTACACAATTGAAAACGGTTCAGATGCTTTTGGAGGGAAATTCTGGTGGGAGATAAAAGTAAAATATTCCGTGCTGTTTCTAGAAAGCGTCCTTTACCCCAGGAAAGTGGATCACAGTAAGCGGTATGTGATGTCATCACAAGTAGTTGTTCTTCAGAGGCTTTTATTTCCTATTAATAATCTTCTTGTTGTTTTTACCCTCAAAATCTAAATTTCATATGAAATTTGATAGCTTGTCAACGTTTTCTGTACGTGACATATCATCAAAATGCAACTTTTCCGACATTATTTTCTTCTGTGGATATATAGAATAAAAACACTATCAAGGAAAAGGGAAAACTTTCTTTCAGCTCAATTGCTAATCTACGATGACCACTTTCCCTCTGCTATTGCCAGCCTGCATTCACAAAATATCACCAAAACTTTAAATTAATAAATTTTTCATTTTATTTGTTATTTCAAAATGCTATCAGGGTGTTGTTTGACCTACAGAAGGAAAACTTTCGCAGCAATTCTTTTCTACCAAGCGATTAGCCCATATCACGTTTAGGATGAAGTGACCATAATTTGATCTTTTAGCCTAACTTGAGGTATATTATATAAGGACAGTTAATTAGTCTTATGAAACTTTTAAGAATGTCAGAAATTTGCTCTCAAAATATAAATTATGTATTGTACGGACTGTCCTGTTCATCAAGGGAAAAACAAGTAAATGGTGCTTAATGATTAAGATGATTTTTTCTGTTTGTTAGGTGATTCATGACAATGCAGACGATATTGGCCTCACATTGATGTTTCACAAGTAGCCTAAAACAAAACAAAAAAGTAAAATTGCCAAAGATTCAGAATATTTCATTTGGTAGATGTGCCCGAAACTTTAATTTTACAAACAAAGTCACATGATACAAATCCAATCAGTTATCATCTATTAGAATTCCGAAAAGAATTGTTATGGAAAAATTTGCAGCAAATATTTTACTGAACATTTATCTCAGTTCTAGATCTTATGAGCATAATATGTTCTCACCAAAGCCGATCAATTTCATATCATAATTAATTAGTATACACTTGGGTAAAAACAGGACTGTTTTTAAATACTGTATTTGCACATCACATGAATCAAGCTCAGAATTTTGGTATGAGTACAACAGCATGACTATGAGCGTATAAGTACAATGTCCCTGGAAGTGAGCGGAAGTACAAGGATCTCAGTGCCGAGTCCCAGTTATTAGCACTGCGGTACTTTTCTTCGGTCAAGAAGATTTATGTTTCTCTCTCGTTAGCTAATCATGTTGGTTTCTGTTTAAGCTTCACAGGCGTTTTCTTTCTTCGTGGTGATTTTGATGGTGATTTAGATGGTGATTTCTTTGGCGATGCTTGCTGTTTTTTTGGTGATCTCTTTGTAAGCATTTGAGCTCTCTGGAGTTGTCTGTGTTTCAAATTTCTGCTCTGCAGCCCTGCAAGCATAAGACAGAGAGAAAAAAAATGGTTTCCATTTGAAACTTTAATGGAAGTGGATTGACAAGTTTCATCCTCCAGCATAATTTAAGCAACTTGGGGAGTAAGACATCATATTGCATAAAGTCAAGCTATCATTGTTTCTAATTTCATAACCAAAAAAACAAGCTCCTGTAAAACTATTGTTTCTTTTTGTTTTTTTACAAACAGCCTCCAACTACTAAAAAGATAAGAAACCGCTTTTAATATTTGTTGTTGATGAAAGCTTAGCTGCCCACGACATCCCGAAAGTTGACCAAATGTCATGGCAATGTAAATGGCACATGTTGGGGTGGGGGGTGTACTATATAAATACTCCAATTACCTTGCACATGACAAACTTCAGCATCACTGCCGATGGACTTAAAGAACTGGATCCACAAAATCTGTTTGTGGCTGAGACGGTCACCTGGACCTTTGACCTCTGACATCTGCCGGAAATAGTGAGTTATTAAAAACAGTAATTATTAGAAAGAGAAACGAACAGAATCAGCTGTAAGTTTGAACTGATTCAAGCAACAAATAATGATTATTATGCATGCAGATCTGTAAACTACATTAACAAGTCACTAATGAAACCTAACCACAAAGACACATTAGTCGTCAAACAGATAAGTTATCCTACATTGCAAACAGATTTACTAAAGTTCCACATTTTATTTTTTTGTCCTACCTTGAAAGTTCTTGTCTGCGTATTCCAGACTACCAGATCGGGCATACCTCCTCGACAGTGGCGATGGCTTCGCAAGAGACGCCCAGCAGTGGCACTGATGAATGGACCCCCCATGCACCCTAGTAAATCCTGATACCAAAGAATGTATTTAATATTGTAGTGTTCAAACAATGCTATCTTTTATACCTTATTGTATTATGTATTTAAACACCCCTAGTAATACAATCAACCAGTCCAATCTCTCACCTCCTCTCACTGGAGTATAGCATCACCCATAGCAACTATTAGTCGTACTACGTATAATAAGGATCAGGCGTTATCACTTCTTGGACAGGATATTTATATTCTGGTAGTCATCATCTTGTGTTGTGTCTTATTATTTCCATTATCATTGGAACATTATAAAATATTCAATAATATAAAAAAAAAATGATGTTACAACTAAATGAAAAGAAAATTACTTCATGATAGAAACAAAGATATTAACCTTACAACATAAACAAGTTAGTCTTTAACATTGAAAAAGAAATCACAAAATATACATGGACTCGTTTTTTTTCCCATTCATATCTATGCTAATATCAGGTAATTTGTGATGACTCTGTTGTATAAACATTCTCCATTGTGTATTAAACTATATGAGTTTTTATGCAAACATGTCCTGTTTAAATACCTCTTGTTGGTTGCCATACCTTAGCCTCATCTAGGGTGAAGAGGTCCCAGTTTACGCCTGCACATGCCTCTCCCTCATGTTCTGTCCAGACCTCCTGCAACCAATTCTGCAAAGAGTCCTCATCTGCTTTCTTCAGTTCATCTAATTTCTTCTTCAGCGCTTCCTCTCTATTTGGGAAGAAGTCCTGTGTCCGCAGATCCAGAGGTCCAGACTAAAATATTAAACACAAATTGCACGAAGAAGATAAACATCATTGTGAGAAAGAAATTGATAAACGAGTAACATGTAAAGGTTAATGATAAAGACATCACTGTTTGTCAATAGTATCATTTGTAAGTGACAAGTCATTGTCTTTCTAGATTCTGTTCCTGCTCTGTGGCATTGCTGACAGATGGTTAAAACTACCTATAGTATTCAAAATGCATATATGTGAGATAGCAAAACGTGCATATATGTAAATGACTAGTTTAAAGGTATCTGTTAGCCTCTGAAGAAGATCCTGCTGGGATCGAAACCTTGCAGGCCCTCTAACTTTTACAAATTTACCTACACTATGGTTTTTGCAGTAGATAAACAGTTTGCAATCAGCATTGTCTCTATATATATAATCTAGTCAAAACTGCATATGTATTAAAAGATAGCCAATACTACATATATGTAATCTTGTCAAAACTACATATATGTAAACTAATCAAAACTACACATATGTAAACTAGTCAAAACTAAATATATGTAATCTAGTCCAAACTACATATATGTATACTAATAAAAAATTCATATATGTAAACTAGTCAAAACTACATATATGTAAATTAGTCAAAACTACATATGTCTTAAGGATAGCCAATACTACATACTGAAATCTTGTCAAACTACATATATGTTAACTAATCAAACTACATATATGCAATCTAGTCAAAACTACATATATGTAAATTAATCAAAACTACATATATGTAAACTAGTCAAAACTAAATATATGTAATCTAGTCCAAACTACATATATGTATACTAATAAAAAATTCATATGTGTAAACTAGTCAAAACTACATATATGTAAACTAATCAAAACTTCATATGTATGACAGATAGCCAATACTGAATATATGTAATCTACAGTTCAAATTACATATATGTTAACTAATCAAAACTACATATGTAGTCAAGATAGCCAATACTACATATATGTAATCAAGTCAAAACTACATATAATTAAACTCTTCAAAACTACATGTATTCAAGATAACCAATACAACATGCATGTAAAGATATTGAAAAGTAAAATCTATGGTCAACTGTTGCCAGAACTGAGTCTTTGAATCAAATCAAATTGTCAGTACAGCCCTAGCTCAACCACATCAGTCTCAAAAAATAGGCCATCGAGACATAGGCTGGGAAAAATTCATATTAAAAGTGAAGACCATGATGGAAATTGACCTGGTAGGGGTAGCTGAACACATCCGGGAGATCCATGAAGATTTCATCCCAGAAGAGCA
>KN882878.1:142031-156681 GCA_000934455.1 Apostichopus parvimensis
TATAAAAGATAGCCAATACTACATATATGTAATCTAGTCAAAACTACATATATTTAGACTAATCAAAACAATGTATGTATTCAAGATAGACAATACTACATATATGTAATCTAGTTAATGCTACATATATATGTAAAGTTTTCAAAACTACATATATGTAAACTAGTCTAAACTACATATGTATTCAAGATAAACAATACTACATACAAGTCAAGATATTTAAAGTAAAATCTTTGGTCAACTGTTGCCAGAACTGAGTCTTTGAATCAAATCACATTGTCAGTACAGCCCTAGCTAAACCACACCAGTCTCATAAAAATAGTCCATCGAGATATAGGCTGGGAAAAGTTCATATTAAAAGTGAAGACCATGATGGAAATTGACCTGGTAGGGGTAGCTGAACACATCCGGGAGATCCATGAAGATTTCATCCCAGAAGAGCAGGAAGATTATTGTGCAGAAAGTAGACCCCTCACCATGTTTCCCTGAAAACCAACAAAATATAATAAAGGATGTTGAGACTGTAAGGCACAAGTCTATTTTAAAGTCTCAAATTATAAACAGCACATCTGGGAATTATCAAGGTAATCCATAAACACTTGAAAAGTATCATCATTTTTTTAATCTGAGTTATCTTTAAAAACTTGAAACCGATAAAGTAAATTTCAGTACTAATTAAAATCACAATAAAATTTCAATATTCATATTATAACAAAATTAGGCAACAGACTTTTCTTCTTTTCCACTCTAGCCAGTCGTAGACAAACAGGATTTCAAATTGCAAGAGTTAAATTTGCTGGGAGTTCAAGAATCCACTCAGCTGCTTCAAAGACACTGACAATTTATCAACAAGTAAAGATTGATTTAATTAACAACAAAACAAAACAAAACTCAGGCCATAAAAGACAGCTTACTGGTGATGTGAGGCATTTCAAAGCAGAAGTGAAACAAGCATGATAAATACAATGTAAAGGTGAGAATTGTGCTCTGCATCAAACACTCATGTTTTATCGAGTTTGTCCCACACGGGCCAATTTTGAGCTAATCATCCTTTCGTCTTCTCAAATAAAATCAAGAGAGAGAAACACTTCTATCCAGAAATGTCCGTTAATTTAATTCTTTATAAATATCACAATAATAGAAGAATAAAACTGAAGAAGGAACTACTAAATGTACGGCTTCAAGTTTACTTCCTCACCATGGGTATATCCATTCCGTAGATAGTAGTCAATAGCAACCTGCTCAACGGAACAGAGTTCAACTCCTTCTTCCAGCTCCTCACTACTCTCTCTGAAGAAAGTATTTTTGATTCCTGGTCCAGTATAAGGTAGAATTTTTCCCTGAATTGTGATCTACAAATTAAAAGAGTAAAAGACCACCATTGATCATCATCATCAGCAGCAACATTGGCTATTAAGAAGATAATGAATATTCATGACTGTGAGAATGATGTGTGTCCATTACTACATTGTAACTGGAGGTTAATCAGTACACACTCCTTAAAGTAGCTGGTTGTATTTGAAGCAAACTTTCACTCATTATCAAATATACTAGAACAGAAAATATACTGTTAATCTGTTGCATTAATGACACACAACAGCTGTCAAACTGTTCAAAGGGTCATCAGAGCTGTGCTTTTTCTGCACAGAAATGCATCGTCGTATAGCCTGAAGGTTTTGTTAAGAAGAACAGGGATCTTATATGAAACCATGTCTAATGTAATACTGAAAAAAATATCTTCAACTGTCAAAGGTGTTTAATTGTAACAGAATCTGTACAAACTGGAAGAACACATGATAATTAACAGAAGATAAACTACATTACTGTCGCTGGGAGGTGTGACAGAACACACATTTAATTTTTTTTTTTTCTTCTTCTTTTTTTAATTTTTTTTTAAATTTTTCAAGGTGGACTGATCTGGATAAGCTTTTGCTTCTGTCAGGTCTCCTCCACTACATTTATACAGTTTGACTCTTCATCTTGCATACATGAATTATTTATGTTTTTCTGATCGTGTTATTATGTTGTACATATGTTAAAATATGTATTTCTCAGTTGTTCATGTGCAGTGGAAATAAATAAATAAATAAATTAACAGAAGATTAACTCCATAACTGTCGCTGGACTTCGTCCTGGGAGGTGTGACAGAACACACATTTGATTTACAGAAGATAGACTCCATAACTGTCGAGGGATTTTGTCCTGGAAGGTGTGACAGAACACACATGTGACTTACAGAAGGCAGATCTTTGACTGTCAAGGGATGAAGGTTGAATTCTTCCTTTCTCCTCTTAGCAAGTTTCTTGTTGCTTGTAGCATTCAGGATCTTCTCAGCCCTTTGTTCTAGAGCTAAGCGGTGACCAGTTTGTACATACTCATCTGCTAAACCTTCTAATATTGCATCCAGTGCCTGCAAGGAGATATATAATTATGGAGCTGTATGAGAAGAAAACTGAAGATCACAGCTGTCAGCTTTCGAGACCACCCCAGAAACATCTCTTAAGGAACAATTAAATCTTTTATAATCAACATTGGCCCCTCCCCCACTAAAGTCTTTCAACTATTCATGATTTTCTTTTGAATTGCTTCACACATATTTGTGTATATATATACATAAACACCTCCACCATGGGAAATATCAGACATATATGCAACCACAAACTGAAATAGTTAACCCCATGACCATACAGTCGCATATTCTCAAAGGTGGCATACCCTCATACAGAGTCTATATCAATCCGCCCGAGTGTTCACCCTCAGGAAAAGTGCCGAAAAGAATCAGGAGGACATCTTTATTGAAATGTAATCAACCAATATCTGATATTTTGTGGCTTGGATGTCAGAGTACACAAATGGAAGTAAATGTGGTGCAAATTGGGTCAATTGAGGCAACTTTAGACCACTTTAGGCTTCCCAAAAAAGCAGCATATAAAGTGCTTACTACTGAGTAAAGAGGTTTGTTTATAAGTGACGAAACCTTGAGGGTCTCATAGCGAAAAATCTTCATGGTTTTCATGATACGGAAAACTGAAGGTGCCAACTTGTCAGTTATCCTGAGATGGGTAAGGTTTAGCTAGTGAGAACTTCTATAAGGACTTAGAGACCGATTACTTTCTTGATTACTTTTATGGAGTATATAACCTCTACAGATTGCTTACCTCCTCCCCCGCCATTCCATTCAGATAGATCACATAATTATCAATGAAAGTCAAGTACATATTAGTACAGCATGGACAGTTTACAAAGGCTACAGAGGCTACAGAGGCTACAAAGGCTACAAAGGCAGCAAAGTCAGTGACTGACATGCTCTTATAATTAATTATTCATGGAGAATTTTAGCTGTACTATCTTTTGACTATTGCAATGACACTCAGAGACGTGTCAGAGAGAAACAAAATACCAGGCATCAAGCATATTCATGATGATATTTGTCCACCTCATGCAGCTCTCGGCCATAACGGTCCTCCTAACCTGATTTGGGTCCTTGAGATGTTGATCAAGATTCAGGGCCAGTCTGTCCCACCTGCTGCCTCTAGAATCCTTCCGGAATTCACAGGAGAGAAGAGCCTGTTTTAATTCTTCCACGGCTTCTCCGTACCGCCTCTGCTTCTGGAGGATCTCCACTCCCAGGTAATGAATGTGCTCGTACACTGACGGTGCTGTGAAATGTTGCAAGAAGCTGGGTAATGCTCCGACGTGCCTGCAAGAAAAGAGAGAAAGTTTAAAGGCATTGAAGACTCGCACACAAAGAAACGTCTAATGCCGGTAATCTGACCTAGTCTCGAATGAGGTGTAACAGAAGTGTTAGACACCGCCATCGTTCCCAGAAAATACACACACAGCTTGCTACCGTCGTTAATTAGACACTAGTGTACAGTCAATACATGCAGCTACGGTCAATACCCACAACACAGTGTACATAGCAGCGATGGACATCACAGGTCTAGATAAAAGATAACAAGGTATCACGTTTCATTACTGTCTGCATTTTGTAGCGACACGAAAAAAACTTCACTTGCAAGCAACGGAAAGTAAACTTTTTCAGATGGTGGCATGCGGTTTGGGGCGAGTGTTCAATGCCTTTAAGACTCAAAGCTGCAGAATGATCACTTTGAATATCATCATTTGCATGTAACCTTGGTAACATGTGCATCTCATCCGGCTCCTCTCCCATTTTAACGTCAGATTTCCATTCCTCCCGTACTTTGTAAAGTCAAACCGTTTATGAAAACCGATAAACTTTTGCAGACACCTCCATATCTGGTTTTTGTCTACTTACTGTTTGATGTCTTCATCCTCCATTAGTTCCATGTGAGTAGATTTAGCTGCCTGCCAGAGTTTTATTGCTAATACAAAATCGTTAGTGCTCAGAGCTCCGAGAATATCATGTTCATATTGCAATGCTGTCTCATATCTGAAAATGAACCGATGGAATGATTTACCAATTATGGCATCAAAAAGTCTGAATAGTGTAATATGATTCTGGAATAAAATCAAAATCTTATCAGGATAATATTAAAATAAAATAAAACTGTTAGCAAACTGATTATCCACTAGAGAGCCTGTGTAGGAGAATGTATAAAAGTAAGTTGGCCTGACGCAGGATAATATTAAACGGTTTTTATCTCAATCTTCTAT
The DNA here is from genome assembly GCA_000934455.1 of Apostichopus parvimensis. NCBI lineage: Eukaryota > Metazoa > Echinodermata > Holothuroidea > Aspidochirotida > Stichopodidae > Apostichopus > Apostichopus parvimensis. Next base: position 146,670 of record KN882878.1, read on the forward strand.
CAGTACTCGATCGAATCTGAAGACGGCGTTTAAGATAAATAATAGTAGTCTAGATTAGCTGCAAATAACTGAAACATTTTTGGTTCAATAACTGTTTGAAACAATAGATTCAACTCTAATTGAAGGAAATCATGTGTTATAAATCACCAAAGCTGAATATCTTGCACCTCAATGACTACAACCATGCATCACCATTAAATACATAATACAACTATGTCCACAGAAATGTGATCACAGTGGTACAACAGCTCATTTTTATTTTAAGGTCGAGTCGAGTTATTACCAGTTGTTATCCTGACTCGAGTGGGACCAGTCACTGTGTGATCTCTATGGGAGGGGGAGTGGTGGGGGGGGAGGGGGAGAGGGGAAATTTGACAAATTCCTTCTACTCATTTTCTTTTCAAAATTTTTTATTAAACTTGAGCCATGACTTGTTATGACACTGCTCATGATTCCAACCAAACAGAAGGACATAAATTATATTGTACTCTGGTTGGAGCAATGCTATGACAGGTGTTGAATACTTCAAGAAGTATTTAATCTAAGGGTCACTCACCTAATGAGGTCATCTCTACCTCGGAATATTTTTCTGGTTCTGTTTATCTTGTAAGCCGGATAAATTACCCGACCAAAGTTGACCAACAGAAGAGCTTGTCTGAAAATGAAAATGTGGCAAAGAAATAAATCTTAATGTACATTATTTTTAGTAAATAAATATTTATGCATCATGGATAGACTGATATATTTGACAGTGTACATCCATGTTTCTTCTAGTATGATTTTCCCACAAAATACCTTATCTCCCAATAACATTTCAAGAACCACTATACCTGATAGCTGGATTACATGCATGCCCAAAGTAAACGGTATTCAAAAACGTGCACAAAATGTTAAAAACCCCATCCAAAGTTCAAAACTTGACCAAATTTGTAAAATATTAAAATCTACTGTTTCAATATCGCGACCTATTTGCGACCTACGTACCCCAATCCACCTCCCCCTCCCTCCACCTACCCAGAGGTATCTGAAATTGTCTAAAGTTTTTCTACTTACAGTTGATTTTGTCCACCACTCGCATTCTCTTCGTCGTCTGTCATGAGCACTGGACTGAAGAGAAGACAGATGCGAGTAAACACAGCTCGATGCTCCTTACAGAGTTTGATGCAAGGCCCAAGGTACTGCTTGGCTCTGAGATAAAGACAGAAATAATACCAGGTAGTTAACAGCTGACAGGCGTGTAGCGAGGAATTTGCCAAGAGAGGGGCAAACCTTTAGGCAAACTATTAGAGCCGTAGATTCGGTACTGGAAGCTATCTAAGCGAAGCGCCAACATGAGTTGGAGCGAAGCATACAAGAAAATTTTGGCCGAAAATGCCTCCCAGACCGCTGGAAATGGCACTTCCCAGGCCTTGTAAGTTGCATCTAAGCATTTTCTATTTTGAAATTACTAGCGATATCATAAAAACATACAAAAAAAAATTTGCTCAAGGGGGGGTGGTCGCCCCCTTCGCCCCCCCCCTTCACTACGTGCCTGACAGCTGATTGTGTGTATAACTAGAAAGATATTGCTGCCTATAACGATTCTTTCCTTGTTTTCTTCAGGATATACTCTGCCGTATTTACATAAATCTCACAAGCGCTACAGGAAGTGTATTATGTAATGCTTACTTTTTCAACATAAATGGTTGCAAACTTGATCCAAAGAGGCCCTTTTGTTTTTTACAGTGTTTTATACAAGCTGCTACCATATCTGACTTCTGGGTCCCGTCTGGGCAAGATACCTTCAAGTCTCTTGTCAATAGTTTAATATCTGGAGCGGGGAGCTGTCGTAAAACTTCATCCAGGTCGTTCATCTTGCTTTCTTCAAGAAAATAACAGGCAAGTCCAAGTAAATACAGCCCCTCCCTGGAAGGCAGTTTTATATTTTATACACATGACATCAAGATCTTCAAATCCCTTAAATAATGTATGAAGTAGGTCAAGCAAGGAGCCGTTATACAAATAATGAATGGTTATGAGTGCAATAGTGCAAATATATCATGAGTTGGAAGATGGAATGTTCCATTCAACGAGGCGCAGCCAAGTTGAATGGAACAAATTACATCTTTCAACTCATGAAATATTTGCACTATTGCACGAATGGAAACCATTCATTATTTGTTTTATACAACACCTTCAGATTTGGATATAATTGGATGTAAAATGCACTCATGCAACAGATTGTTTTGAACAGACGGGTTTCTCTGCTCTCTTACCATTGTAAAAAGTGCTATCAAAAAAGTATAACCCATGGTTCTATTTCATAGAGTGCAATAGAGCGGATTTTGCATGCAATCGACGAGCAATTGACCAATCAAATGGCCGGAATATAATTAGGTGTTGTATAATAGCAAACATTGGATTTTGCATTATGTGTAGCAAACTTTATAATGATACACACGTTATGAAATAAGAGATTAAATGTAAACTGTATTGTTGTATCATGTTGATCTTTGACTGATTTCCCAGAACCAGGGGTGAGAGTCTTATATGGTTGTTTGTCTACTTAGAGATTGGCAAATTGTAGATAGACAACTCAGATTTATGGAAGGTGAACTTGTGAGGTATGCAAACTCTTTCATCAACACGTTCAGTATCGTTTGTATAGCAGATAGTGAAGATAGCTTCGTCCTTCTGCACGTTAACAGCTAAGCATAATCACCAATGAATATTAAATAAATCAAAGAGTTAAAATCAACTATAGCGTGTTTGATCCATTGCTCTTGCATGTAGTTCGGTGTCATCACTTGCCACACCACCGAAACATCAAAATTATGCCTTATTGGACTGGAATTGGGGGTGGTACAACACTAATATTGGTCCTGAAGTAAGTTAAACTAGTTTTGAAGTCACAACAAATATATCACCACAACATTTTGCTTTTAAGCCACTTAAAGTTTGTAACTGTTACAAAACAGTTATCTTATTCCAGGACATATCAATCTTCATGAATTTGAGGGTCACAATGAAGTGATGAAATTTCAGAAAACATGTGCATTTACAGAATTGTGATAAATTGCAAACTAACAAAGAAGAGTTTTAATCGGGCCTTCATTAAACATTTTGAAATGAAGCTGCTCTAATAAACTGGTTTACTATACCTACCACAAAGAAAAAGACCTTTCTTGCAAACTTCCTCAGCAAATGGTGCCAAGTCTTCAGCTATCCTTGGATACTGCAGTTTGCTAATTCTCAACCAAGCTAACTTTCTCTGAAATATTCTGACGTAGAGTTGCTGTCCTTCATCTGACAAGAAAAAGCAGCAGCATATTTATCTAACAAAGGTATTAAAATCATGATTGTTTTTTCCACAGTGTCATATATGACACTGTACATATTAGCTAATTATGTGCAAAATTAGTCTTGTGTGTCTTGTAAGGTGATGTGTTCTTTGTATAGCGCCATATAAATGTCATTTAAATAAATAATAATAAATTAAAATAAATTTGCATAACACATGTACCCCAAGTCTAAGGTGAAATAATTACTGTACCTTACAAATTGAACAATTTAAGAAATTGTGAACAGCCCCAAAAACTTGCCATCAATCAAATATGGATAAATGTTTCATGTGAATTCCTTGCAAAAGAAATTACAAACATCAGAAGACAGCTATTCACCCAGATTCCAGATTTGACTTGCCACAACTCAACTACTAATTTGGAGTATCAGTTACATTGATATACAGTAAGTACTTATAGTATGTGAGTGATTGCCTGTGTAACTATGACAACATTAAAATAGAAATGGTCCTTGGTAGCTATGAACACTACATAAATGTTTTACATAATACCAACTTAAAGAAAAACGAATGTGGTCTATTTTAAATCATTGAGACATTAATGTCACATTTAAAACATAAACATTTGGTAATATGGGATCTCTTTCATATGAAGTAAAACTGCATATATTTCTCCAGTGAGCATAACACTAACCATATCAGAATCAGAGACCATGGGTTGAATATAGACACATATTTATTACCTGACAGTTCATTGAAAAGGTTGACAGTCTGCAGATCTTCCTCAGTGAGAAGTTCTCGATCATCTTCGTTGCCAAGGACAGTGTTTAAAACGAACTTAAAATTAGAGACATAATATGGTTCCTTGGCCTTATGTGGTGACTTTGTTGGACTTGACCTTGTTGAAGATAGAGGACTTCCAGGAGGACTCTGGGAAGGGGAAATAGTTTCTTGAGAAGAATGGGGCTGAGATGAGATGTTATTATCAGTTGGCAAACTTTGTTTGGGTAAGTCTGCATCTGGATGTAAGAGCTTCTGTGATGTGTTTAAGGATGAGATGTCATTGGTTTTCGGCCTCTTTCTCTTCAAACTTAGCTTACTTTTCCTCGTCATTTGCAGCTTCATTTTTTTATTCACTGATACACTGATTGATGGAGATGCAGATGGACTAGCTTTGCTTTTAGACGATGACCTTTGGCTATGAGAAGGATCCTTTAAATTGGATCCTGTTATCCTTTCATCAGGACTTAGACTAGTTCTAGAGTCAGATGAATACTTTATGAGACTTGAAGAAGAATTATCAGATGTGGCATTCATATTAACATTAGATTCTGATTGCATTTCTCTCCTGCCCACATAACTACCGCATGATAAAACATCTGAAGAAGAAGAAGGGTAGTCTTCTTCGTCGGTAACAGAATCTGTTAATTTCATATCTTCTTTATTGTTCATCCATGAATGACAATCCAACATATGAACCGATTGGTCGCTGCCACTGTCATGTCCGGTATCAGATAACAAGCTATCTGACTGATAGAGGGAATGAGATTCATATTTACGAGATAGTTTTTCTCGTTTTCTCTTGTCACCTGTACTGCCTTTGACATCTGCTACTTTCCGCTTGTTACTAAAACCATCATTCTGCTCAAGCAAGCAACCATTGGCCAGTAGGTGCGAAGATTCATTCTCATGACTTTGATTCGGTGTTGACAAAATGCTCCCATGATCAATAGTGACACATCCTCTATCCAGATGTTGATTTATGAAAGCGAGTTCAACCTTACATGAGCAAACTGGGCAAGACACCAACTTTGGGGGTTTGGCCTTTGCAAACAGAGACAGTAAACTTGAAGTCTCAGGTGTAGATAATTCCAGATGTTTCTCTTCTTTCGTCTCTTTCTTATAATCCAGTTTTCTTTTCGACATTTTGCCTTTCTTCACATTTTTGTTTTGGACTCCACTGCTAGGATTTGAGGTTGAGGGAGAAGATTCCATTTGAACATCAATTGATATTTCTTAGACCTGTCACATATAAATGTCACGACCTCAAACATTGGAATGGAGTGTTGTTTTGCCAGTGAACACAAGTTTCATTTCTGTTGACGAAAGAAACAAAACAGTAAAACATAGAAAATAACCAGAGCTGTTTCACTAAAATGCCTTTATAAAAATACTCAGATTTACAAGAGATGTTTGCAAATTTTACAATCTTCCTCTTTCCTCCAAATTTCACTCATAAATGAGCCAATTGAAAAATGTCTTTCCCTCTGAGAGAAAATTGTCACCATTTTGTTGTAGGCCTAGAAGATCTGTGTGTTCATTTCTGTTTTGAAAACCATACAACTTTCACATGATTTAACATGTCTCAAGCAAATATTGTGGTAATGCAACAAAACAACACTTTACTTAATAATCAAATCAGCCAAGTTGCAAACACAATCAGCTGCTTTAAAATGTCTGTAGATGCAAGCAGAGTCAGGGCCAGTGGGCTGGTCCTTATATGTGTTAAGTGTCGGTGTATACATTCTTCTTACTTGGTACTAGTAGCAACGTGATAAACTTACTCCCCAGTGTTGCCCACACATTTCGTGATCATCCTGCTGCTGCCAAATATGGAATATGTTATCATGATTTAATTCAGCCAGTAATAGTACGAATAATGATTTAATTATCCTTAGTCTAATATTGTAAATCCCTGTCGGTTTGAACAGCTGCCTTAAGACTTGGGTAGCTTTGGTGTAATGTTACTAAATGTCATTAATAATTTGGCCTAGCCCAAGTTCCTAACTGCACTGTAAAGATTGTAAAGTAGTAACATTGTAACATGCTATCGGATACTACAGGGATTTTTGTGTAGCAGTTTTGAAGGCTCTTGGTCTGTAATAAAATTGTATGGTTTTTGAGTACAAAGACTGCTATACATCTTTGCACCTGTATATCAAGTTTCCCATTGTGCATAGCAGTTAACTATGCGATACTTGGTAAATTATTCTCTGTCCTAGCTCGTAATTAACCTAGGGCCTAGGCCTAAGTTAGGCCTACCCTGGACCTAAGTATTTCAATGTAGGCCTATTAACAATGTAACGTGGGTCATCTAACGTGCTGGTTCATGAACTCGGGAAGATAACATTAGAATTTCATCGATATCGGGCAAACAAATTGCTATATTTCAAGTGCAACTTTACCATTTATTCTTCTTAAGCGTGTCTTGAAGTTTTGCGATAAGAGGTGATGGCCTCATACCGAGGCTAGCTAAGTAAGTATCATACCGAGGGTAGCTAAAGTGTGCACTTTTCGCGTTCCATACTCAGCGGTCGTCGATGATCACAGAACTACGGATGCGTAGAAAGGACATTATATTGACGAGTTACCGACTTGACAAAACGACAATTATCTGCAAATTGACGAGTTGACGAGATGGTAACGTGACAAAGTTCAGAAAATTGACATTTGACGAGATAACGGATCTCGTCAATGCATCAATTTTCTGCAAATTGACGAGTTGCACAGTTACTACCATCTCAACAAAATGACAATAAGCCAATTTTCTGAATTTTGTCAGTTTTAATAAAAAGCATGTGACAAGGTTTGCCCGGCGTAGCGGCGATGTTCTATTACTTTTCCTTGAAACTACAATTACGATTCTATAAACGGATTGGGTTCATCCAATGCTTATGAAGAGAAACCCTATCACTATTTGGAAGCATTTAACCATCTGTCTGTATATTATCATATGATCTATCTTCCTCTCGTTCCCCTCGATCCCTCTTGGCGGTTCCCCTCGATCCCTCTCGGCGTTCCCGTCGTTTCTTCACCCCTAGTACCCTTTCATTCCCTTCCTTTTCACTTTCCTTCACTCCCTGTCCCTTTCCGTTCCCATTCCCAGTCTCCTTCCATCCCCCCTCTCTCTTTCCCCTTCTTCGCTTCCCCAGGCTTAACCTTTCTCCTACAGTTTTGACGTTCATGTTGCGAGATTCTGACATTACATCGACGGCTCTGACCGCAGATATTCACTCTTTTTTTTGCCCGCATGCTGAGGTCACCGAGGTCATAACAGCCGCAGACTAGACGTTCAACGCGATCAGCTGATCGGTTCGGTAAACACTGCACTGCACTGCACACACATAAAGAAACACGGTAGAAATACAGGGAGAAACATTGTTAGTACTGGTGTTGAACAGCACAGTTGAAAGAGATTCGCCGAGATTTTAAGGTAAACAAAAGTTCATTTTGTCCGTGTCCGCACTTAAACCGTGCAGATTTGCATACAAGATAGCCTATGTTTAAAAGTAATAATACTGTTAATGTTTATTAGTTATTAATGTCGTCTGCAACATATTACTAGGCTGTATCTCCTAAACTTATTATTTATTAACTTAACGTCCAACTACTATTACTAACGTTAAGACTAGTTAGGCTTTGCCAACATTTATTTTATGCAACCTTATTTATCTGTAATACAAAACAAGACGGTTGAATTAACCAACTTAAAATAATAGGCCTATATTTGGGTGATATAGGTAAGTCCTATCGACACTAATGCAATGATATCTCTGTGCATAAATCAATATTCTGGCTTGGTTTGTTTTGAAAGTATATGCTGCATAACTTTACACACAATACAGTCAGCGATATTATCTGCCTAAGTTAATAATGGTCATCAGTACTGGCTCCAAAATATAACACTCTAATCTGATCTAATCTAATCTGATCCTCAAAATTATCATTCTCAAATCTCAGCCAATGAGGTTTATTAAAATAGTCAATTACATGTTCAGTGTGGATAACTACTTTGAAGTTTGAGAGTGGCATTAAAACATTGCTTACAGTTGGAGTATAGGTGACACTTTTCTGACAATGTTGCATATTTGAGAGCAATTCTGATAAACTTTTTCACAGATGTAATGATGAGGCCATGACCAGTGGCGGAGCTAGGGGTATTGGTGAAGGGGGGCGAGAATGGTCTGTAGGGGTGCTTTCGACACTATCTAAGCGGAGCGCCACCACAGGTTGGCGCGGATTGTACAAAATTTTATGAGTAAAGATACTTCCTAGATCGCCGGAAATGACCCTTTCCTGGCCTTGCTAATTTGCAGTAAACGAAGAATAAGTAGGTGTCATCGCCAACAAAATGTGACAAATGTCAATAGGTAGATGAGAGCGGAATAAAAAAGTCAATAATCGCGAATAAGTACAAAGTGGTAAAAAGCTGAAAAGGGCGCCAGCAGTCCATTTGAGTCCGTCAGGGGGGGCATCTGCCCCCCCCCCCTGACTGTATGGACACTCCGCCACTGGCCATGACAATTAATACATGATGGAGTTTAGGCATTGTTTTCAGTGTAAGTGCTCTGCTCTTTATAAGATGCATGTTTTTCCCTGTCATAAAAAAACCTGCTTTGTCCCCATTTTCTGTCTGTAATTTCACTTGTAACAGAGCAGAAAGACCAGAAATGTATTCCAATTACATTATGAATGTATGCCCTCACTAAAACAGTAAATTTGAAATAGTCCTTAAAATCATCTTTCTGATCTCTTTCAGTTTCTTTCTCAAGAGAAAGCTTTCACCATGGTAGACCAATCAAGAAGATTTGTCACGTTTTTAGCGATAACAGTGATTTCTATTTGCTGTCTGGTAGACGGTTCTTCTGCCTGGAAATCAGCAACAAAGGATCCTCAGTTTGGTGTTATGCTAAAAGATTTTCCCTTTCGAAATACTTCTCTTCCATGGGAGAAGAGGGTTGATGACCTCATCGGCAGGTAATAGAAACCTTTTATCTGTTTTTTATGTATAAAATATGATAGTTTGCCTGGTGCTCTATGCATCATGTTTGTTCACCTCAAGTTGTCTGCAATTGTGCAACATTGTAATGTCTATGATGCAAAAATGTGTTATGCAGATGCACATATGTAGAACAGGTTTTGTATGTACAGACTCTTCCTATTTTTGGTATTTTATGATGAGCAAAATTCATGAACCTCAAAATTTCCTATGCAAACTGGAAAGTAATATGTGTATTAAATGAATTTATTTATTTTACACATTGTAAATCTCTTATGTGTTGCTTTTCAACGATAACATTTTTTCAAGCAATTGGTTGATTTTTCTTTCCAATTTGTCAATTATTCATTGATAAATTCTATAAACAGGACTGTTGAAGATTGCTGACATATTCATAATTCCTTTTTTCGGTTACAATAATTCTTTGCAGACTCAGTTTAGATGAAATGATTCTTCAGCTCGCAAGAGGAGGAGCTAGGAGCAATGGACCCGCTCCACCTGTCCCAGAATTGGGAATTGGACCACACCAGTGGAACAATGAGTGCTTGAGGGGGGCAGTTGCAGCAGGCAATGCAACATCATTTCCTGAAGCTCTTGGACTTTCTGCAGCATTTAGGTTTGTAAAGCCCGCCTTTCTGTGTTTCATGCTGTTTGTATAAGATTTGTTTTTTTGTTATGGACTGAATGATCAAGATTGTAATATTCTTTCTACTTTTTTTTTTCTTTGTTCTATTTATAGCAGAAAACGTATTCTGGATTTAGCTACTGTAATGCTCCAAGTGTTTAAAACGGAATACATTATCTATCTGTGTAATACTGCAATAATCTTGTCATACCTTGTTAATGTTCTAATGTCTTTATTCATTAGTTTGTAAAAAAGTAACTAAATATGGACAATGTTTTATAAGTGTTTATAATGGAATACCAAATCTGTCTTTGTAATACTGCAATAA